>LPNX010901459.1:992494-1066675 GCA_001517045.1 Pseudotsuga menziesii | reverse complement strand
CACACAACTCACAAAATAGATCACACAATTTACTCAGCAATTGAAGAATGAAACAGTGCAAAAATGGCTTGCAGCTATGAATGCTTTCATTAATAAAAAAAGTAATCATATAATAATTACAATGAAGTACAATGGCTTTAATAGCCACATGAAATTCGAATCCATAGACTCTACTTGACTGTAGGTAACTAAGACCTTGTCTAAATCACTATCGGAGGACTCAATAGTTAATTGACCTTGTCTAAACCATAACCAGAGTTCATTGGAGCTCTAAAACACAACTCAAGTGTTACATTCAGTGTTGACTAAGGCTAACTCACTGTGGTAGGTGAGAAATGCGCCCCTCCTAAGTGCAGTCATGTAAACCTAGCGCTGACTGAATGTAGAGGACTAGAACTGAATGTAATTGACTCCTAACTTTGCTTGACTAGTCATTAACTGAATTGAACTGACCTTGGTTGGTTTCGGCACTCCCAGTGGCTCCTAAATTGTAGGGATTGGTCTAGGAGGCTCCTAAACTGATGCAATTAAGTGCAATCAGTGGCAGTAAGCTTCAATTAGTGTTCCCCACACTTTGGTAACTGAAACATGTGCCCTAATTAGGCCAAGTGGACCCAATGGTGCTAATGACTAAAAATAGATTGGATGGACTCCCGATTTAGACATGACTCCTGATTTAGACATATGACCAAGTTGGACAAGGGAGGATTAATAATCCTAACAAAGTGCGCCCACTCATGAGAGAAAAATCATCTTGCCTCAAATGCTCGAGAAAAACACTCCAAAGTGTTTTAGAAATTTCCAACATGTTTCCACTTTACTTTGCGAACTCAAAAAAATTCACTTTCAACATGTTTCTTTTATTTATGAGTTGTCGAAGTTTTCAATTCATCCATTTTTTTGGTCTTTTTTTACCATTTTCGAATAATATTCAATTTTAGAGTAAATAATTACTCAAAAATTTGGGAAAGTGGGTTTTGGGGTTAAGTGGGTTCTCTGAGTTAGAAAACGAGCACCTCCATGCATAATTCCTCCTCTTAAGTATACTTTTATGTCTTAGTGAATATTTTTAATTAAAACATACATGTTTTGTATGGGAAAATTAAAATTTTCCAAAATAATAAAAAATCCTAGGGGGCCTTAGTACATGTTCATATAACTGAAAAACAATGATTAGCGTGATAATATACATTGACACATAAGTTTTAGTAACCTCCTAGAGCCTAACCACCAAGACATTTACTCTAGCTTTGAAGGATTGGGTGAAAAACTAAAAAATTATAAGTAATTAAAAAACGACATATAATTCTCATGGAAAAAACACACAAGAGTAAAGCATTGATGATTAAGTCCTATAAAGGCCACACCTTTTAAATAATTTCATCATGCTAAGTCATTTATTACAATTCCCCGTAGGGTATGAACATGTAAAAAATAAAAATAAAAATAAAGGGACATTGATTGGCCTGGTGGACCTCAAAACACGTGATGAACAATTGAATTGTTCATGTCTTTGACTACTCACTGAAAATTCACCTAAGTTCAATTTAGTGGATGGATATCAAGGGAAATACACACGCCTCTTGTTAGTCTGGCCCAATCGTTGAAAGGAAGTAGATAGAGTTGTGTATTTAGTTTCAAATATTGGGGTGGGACCTATCTGTATGGGTGTGTATCATGGGCCCCATAAAGCGAGTAATGAGGTGAAAAACATCATCACAATTCAATGAGACGTTATACACCTTTTTGTCTAGGCACAATTGAATGCAGGCACTTGCTTGAATTGAGTGCTTGGTCAAATACATGCACTTGGTCGAATACACGCACTTGGTTGAATTAAGTGCTTGGTCAAATAGATGCACTTGGTCAAATACATGTACTTGGCTGAATACATGTTATCTAGAAGAACAAACAAGACATTTATACAACATGCATGCATTGGAGAAGCAATGTATATGAGGGAACAATTGTATGTGTAAGGAGTTTTCCAAAAGCACTTGGGTTGTAGTTGTGGTTGTACCCAGTAGCTAAGGCATTAAGTCTCATTATAAAGTTGCTCAGTACCAAATCCAAATGCACAAGAGAGACAGAAGCTCAAGTTATCCACATTACACAACTCTACATCATACTCTTTGGAAACACCTCTAGACTTGATAGCTATAGTACTTTGGCATAATTTCTATATACATGTAATTCTAATAAACATGTTTTAGATCTTTGTTAGATGGAAGAAACTAGCAAATCACATTATTGTACATCGTCGACAATATAGCCATGTAAGTCTGACAAGATCTATTGTGGGCATGGGAAACTACAACTAACCAGGCAAGCTTCTCATGCAACCAACTCTCCAAATATTTGTGAAGTTTGCAAGCTAATATTATGTGTTTGCTTGGTCAAGAACTACAATTATGGAAAAATAGAAAGTATTTGGGAATCAATCTACTGAGCAATCTAGACAGGATGACATAGAGCCCATCTATTGCTTTCAAGACACCTCTATGGTATTGGAGTGTGTTCAACAATTTCCAAATGACCTCAACGGGGGGAGGAAACGAATTTGCAAGAACCATCAGAAGTATTTGATGGGGAAGAATGCGAGAATTATCATTATCATGTTGTAGTGCAAATTTAAGTGAATAACTACAAGAACTTATGCTTGTGGCAAGGAGTAACCATCGGGTGATTGGGTCCTTCCTAGCTTATTGTTTCCTTAGTCATCCCGAGAAAACTAGTTGGTATGGTGGCCTACCACATGCTACTTCATGGGTTGACAATATTTCATCTGTACTTCATGTTGCTAGTGCTTTGGGCATCATATGAAGTTATTGGGATATAAGTAGAAAGATGTAAGCGACATATGAGAATTTGTTCGAGTATGTAAGGGGCTTTATGTCTCATGATTCGGGAAATATGTATAGGTTCCTCATCTTACACTGAGGAAATTCCTCTTGTAGTGCAAGGGATTTTTCATTTTGGCTTCTAAGTAGGTCGAGGAGATCAAAGTGACTCACCCAATCGACTAGGTAGTGTATGTGAAATAAGAGGTCTCGTTCGTTTCCCATGACTTCGCTTCCCACACTTTCTTGGGGATAGGTAAGACGCTTGATGGTCCCCGACCTATAGCATATGATATAGTTATTTCTATTTGTTTTCCAACTCTAGTATTTGCGGCTGGAGAAGAGTCGCAAGGAGGGAGTACAAGCTGAGGAGATTCCAATAGTGTAGTTGTGGAAAATGTTAAGTCGCCCGGCCTAATATCCTTTTTTCCTCCTTAGGAAAGAATCAAAGTACCTTTTGATCAATTCATTAGAGCAACCAATAGAGGAGGCATGGCCATGCATATTTATTCCATCCTCACAAAAATTCTCCAAACTAGTCCACACCATGCAACACATGATGCATCCGGCAAAGAAAAGTGAGTCATTCTTCCTCAAGATTCTCCTTTGGGTTGTTGGGGAAGCCATGACACCATCCTTACTTTCCTTATGCTATGGTCGAGCTTGTCACTTTTCCTCATGATTCCCCTTTGGGATGTCGAGTATATGGGAGTGAATTTTTGTGTCAATTTTAGTGAAGGTGATGCATTCAAGGTGGGGAGCATCAACAACTATCGCTGAGATAAAAAATTGTCACTAAGTCATGACAGTCAAGCCACCTCCTCAACAAAATTCACTAAGTCAAGCCACGTGAAGCCACCTCCTCCGAAGTGAACATGAACATTAGAAAAAATAAAAATAAAACATTAAATGCCTAAAACTAATGTTAACATTAGCCTCAAAGTGTTTTAATTTTGATCCAAAAATGTCCCTTTATCCTATGTTTAAATGGAGAAAATCATCCCTCGCTTCGATAAGAGGCCAAATAAGAACTCTAAATTTATGATTGGTAAAAAAGGCCTAATCAGTCGAGGAAAAATGTTTAACCTAAAACACATGTTAGGTTATGTGAGAAGAAAAAGAATTGTTTTATGTATTGTTTAATAGAAAAAATGCCATCCTGATTAATAAAGCACCTTGAAGGAAGGGACTAATAAAAGTGCAACAAAGAGAAAGCTTCAAAATGTTGTTCCACCTCATAAGTAAATATTTTCAAAGCTATGAAAATCTAAGCTTAAAAACATAAAAGGTACAAAATAAAAAAAAACTTTTAGAAAGATCACCCATATAGTACTTCATCAAAGATATGTTATGGGTATTGGACTTATGGTATAGAATAGCTCCCTAATATAGATACATTGCACTCAGACAAATGTTAAATAAGAGGTTTAAAGATAAACTTGCATTTATAGTATGGTAAATGGACAGTGATATTAATGATAAACATATAGAGAATATATTAACATACTTAGCCTACTTCGAATCGATGAACACAATGTCATGTGCCAATTACCCTACTCAAGGAAAAGACGTCAACATATAAGTAGTAAGTACTCATTGGAAAACAAATATATATGAGATGACACGTGCACATATAAGCAGAGTAGTAGGAGTAAGTTAATCAAGTTCTCTTAGCTTAGCTAAGCATGGTTTGAAAACATTTTGCAAATTCCAAATCCAAAACATGGGAAGGTTTTATTTACAACATTGTATGAGTTTAAAGGAAGCTAAATGTCATTGAAGAACATAAAGGTAGGCCTTAGTTCCCTCTTGAATAACTGGAAATTACCACTTGTGGTGAGTTTCTGATGAAAATATGAAACATATTTAACTTTAAAAAAAATTAGAAGTAGAATATACTACCACAAATAAATGCAATCAAAATGCAATCTTCAAAAGCAATAGGCAAAATCATTAGTTTGAAGAGTCAAAGGATATTAAGAAAGTTTGCAACTATGAAACAATTATTTTTCATAGGAGTAAGTGAGGAATTATTGTTTAAAATGAATTGTATTATTTTTTGTTCCGTATGTGAGCAACTTTAGAAAAGACGAGACAATTTTTGTACATAGATATGATATTGTTGGGAGATAGTTCTTGTTCTAAGATTTTGGCTTATGAGAAGGACGTTTAGTGAGCAATTATTCAGGTATTTTAAATATATAATAACACATTCAAGCTTCCATGTAGATCACTTATCTCCCTTGGAGTCGACATGAGTGTCATGAAGACTATCATTTCAACATGAAGCTTGTAATCTTGATCTATCATAATCCTACCTACCATAACATAACTTTGAGCACTTGATGCCTTTACCAGTCACCAAAGTGATCAAGCTTGCCTATACTTATAATTGGCAATTCAAGCTCATGGAAAGTCAACTATTATTCAAGCATAAAAAAATGGTTACTTTTGTTATTCATTGAACAAAAAAGTACATCCACTAACAAAAACTATACAACAGAGCCAAAATAGAAAAAATGTCCCATGATATCATCATATCACAAATCTAAGTTAGCAGTTAAGTCATCCTGGAGACTAACATAGCCATATATATCAAGATCAAAGTTTTACATCCATAAGTAGGATCCCAAAAACAAAATTTGGAGTCATTCAAGCCGACCAAAAACTGTAGGAAAGAAGTAGTCACGTCAAGAGAAGAAAAACATTGAGCCTTTGTTCTCAACAGATCTATCCATATACTCCTTCTAGAAGAGGAGGCCTTCATCCAGATTCAATGCTTATTTAGAGAGAGAGTCTGCTACAGTATTTGACTCTCTGAATATGTGTTCTATACCCAAGTCATGAAATGATCCCAAGAGAACCTCCATACGAAAACACCACTGTTGTAGCGAAATGACTTGAAGATTGAACATTTTATTTGCCCAATTTACTATTATCCTGGAATCACCAAAAATCCTTAAAGTGTAAATACCCAAGGTAGGAGCGAATTTTTCCAAGCACCAAAGCTCATCCTTCATATTTGTCCCCATTCCACAGTTTAATTTTAATTTGAAAAAATGTTCATTGTTAATTTTCAGAAGTACACATGCAACACATCTTCCATCTTTAGCTGCCCCATCAAAAAAATTATTGCCAGCCTGTGAGAAAGGAATGTCTTCAATCTGTCTCATACTCCTATTTTTTACTTCAACTGCATTACAATCCTTGTAAAGACTGATAGTTTACTACACCAACATAAATATTTGGGGGTTTCCCTTCAAAAATAGCAAAGGTCCTTGTCTTCCAAACCTCCCAGCATATGAAAGATGGGAGCACCCTGTGATCTTGACAAATCTTATACCGATACAGAAATTCCTATCAAGAGACTTCATTCCCCAAACCTGTGAAATATCCAAAGCTTCACACACAAATTTCAAAATATGTACAGGGAAAGTACAATTTATAAATAGATGGTCAATTCTTTTAGATCCATATTTGCAGAGAATACACATGTTGGGTCCCTTCCACCCCCTATGCATTAAATTGTCTCAAGTAAGTAAATAATTCTCAAAAGACAACCACCTGAAGCATTTGATTTTCAAGGGCAGGTGCCACTTCCACTATTTCTTATACCACCACTTAGGAGCATAATAACTATCATAGACAACAATAGTAGGGTATGCTTCTTTAGCAATAACTTCACCATTTACCTTATTAAAGGAACATATAAGTTCATCCTCCGAAGACTTTAATCTGACACCTGCATAATTCAAATAAGAAATGTACTATTCCCGTTCTTCTACCCAAATACTCCCCAATCCAAGATCCACATAATTTAACCAATAAGAATCGTCTTATCAAAGCCAATCTGGTATCTTAATATTAGTAAGAGTAAAAAACCCAAATCCTGTCATAAATTCCAAGAGATATGGTGAGAGTACATAATTTTCTTCGTTCCCTATAAAAGGGTCTATCCCAACCAATATATTTGATCCCGATCCAACTTTCTAGGCAAGACCTTTATTGATCCAAGGAAAATACTTAATGAAACTAGACAAAAGTTTGAAGTATTCCAAACATTCTTGTGGGGATTCCTGATCCACTATAGAATGTTTCCCTTCATATATATTCCATGTAGGACCTCACACCATAGGACACTAACAAAGAGACCCCTCCACATACTTTTCATGCTCAAGGTAGTGTCAAAACAAAACAAATTCTTAATATCCAAGCCTCCCAAACCTTTTGGTTTAGAAATCCTATCCCAACTAGCAAGATGTAATTTTTCCCCTTCAGCAAATCCAGATCAAAGAAAATTGAAAAGCAACCTCCTTAACATTTTTAGAATAATCTATGGGATCTGTGCTAGAGAGAACCAATATATCGGGATTCCAACCAACATGGCTTTAAGACAGGTCAATCTTCCCCCCAAGAGATAACAACTCGTAAGTCCAATTTCATATCCTATTTTCAAATTTTTTAACAAGCCACAACCAATCTTTGATCCTGTAGCAATTTGGTTTCAGAAACTAACCAAGATATTTAAATACATCAAGCTAAAACTGTAACCTAATAAGGGAGGAAATTTGTAATCTGACCCAAGATATGATCATCAACATTGTCGCAAATGAAGGCAAATTTTGAGATGTTGACTTCCATCTCATAATCTTAACAAAAAACATTTATAATCTCATCAAAGTGGTTCCACTCATTCATCGATCCCTTTCCAAATAGAACTACACCATCAACAAATAATAAACGTGTAGTGAAAACAGAGGTATAGATTTTAATTCTCCTTAACTTCCCGTTTGATCTAGCAGCATGTATAATTCTACTTAGACCTTCAATAACCAACAAAAATAGAAACGGGGATAAGGGGCATCCTTGCGTAAGTCCCCTGGAACTTTGGAAAAAATTGGTGAGAGATCCATTAACAAGAACATATAAATGTGCGGAGGTAACACATGCCATAATCGAATTTGTCACCCATATAGGAAGAGCAATCTGAATTAATAATAATCTCATATATACCCAATTAACTCAATCATAATATTTTACCAAATCCATCTTCATAATCATGGCATTAATGTCCTTTGCTTTGATGGAATGTATATATTCTTGAGTGACCCCCACGACATTCAATATCTACCTATTGGATAGGAACCCAAATTGTTCTTTTGTCATCATTTATGCCATCTTGGGTCTAAGATTATTTGCAATATTTTTTGTAATAATTTTGGAGATAAGGTTGCATAGTGCAATCGGTCTAAAATTATTGAAATTATCAGGATTGTTACTCTTAGGGATGAGGGAAGTAAAAGTAGAGTTGAGTGCACTAGATACATAACCCTCATTTCTAGAATGTTCCACCATTTTAAATACCTCCCCCCTCATCAAATAAAACAAGGACATAAAGAGTTCAAATGTCCAACTATTTGGACCATGGATCTTGTCTTTAACAAACAATTTCAACACATTTTCAATCTCTCCCAAAGTGACAGTTGCCCCAACAGTAGCTCCTTCCTACCCATTAAAAAAGAAGAAGAAGGGAGATGTCTAATGACCTTTAACAAAGCATCAATCCCATTATGCCCGAGATCTTTAAAATTCTTAGAAAAATGATCCCTGGCAGCAACTTCCAATTCATGTTGAGAGTGAACAGTATTACCCCCCTCCACCTTCAAATCCCAAATAGAATTTATATTCCTTCGAAATGTAGCATAATTATGAAAGAAATGAGTATTGTTATCACCCATGGCCACCCACATAGCTCTCCTTTTCAACCTCTAGTTAATTCCCCCCTATTTAAGAAGTAAATCGTTTTTATTTTCCAGTTACTATAACTCGATTTTCTCTTCTTCTAGGAATATACCTTCAGGATCGTGTTCGAACACCTTCTCCATCAAACATTCAATCTTTTGGAGTTCTTTATTAACCTTGTCCTTTTTGTCTTTCTCTTTCTTTTTAAGACATTTGAGCTTAAAGACCAGGTTATCCATTGGGATAGCATATTCAAGAATACTAAAAGTATGCTAGTAATCCTTATCGAGCATAAGTCTACATTTTGAAGCCACATATTATAAACAAGGCTCTTTGTTTAGTATTTTTCAGGATTTTCCCATGTGAAAAGTATATATGAATTATAAAAATGCACACTTCAAACACAAGATGTGATTATGGAAATAAAATGTATCATTATTTATTGCAATGAACACTTGAGGATATCATGCATTGTTATATTTTCACTCCTTAAATGCCTTGTCCCCACATTTTGACATATAATCCACAAGCTCTATACAAAAGATACTATTATTATGTATATATTTTAAAACCCTGAAATTAAAACATAACGATATACATACTTTAAAGCATGTAAGCTATGAATCTTTTGTTGCTTGAAATTATAGGAAAAGCAGACTTGAATACCATATTGATATTCTGTATTTATATTTATAATATGTATTAGAGGTTTATATCCAAGGTTTTGACTAATTTAAAACTATGTATAAGCTTGAATTTAGAAAAAAAAGTCACTTAATCAAGATGAAATAGTAAGTGATAAAGAAGGCACTATCATTATACATAGTTATATAAAATACAAATGGATAAAAGGTAAGAACCTTAGCAAGCCTACAATATAATTGTTCATTCACTAACACTTAAAATAGGAAAGCAATTGATCTTCCCAAATAAAAGTAGGTAAATGACCAACTTGACACTCTTTGTTGCTAGTAATTTGATGACCACCACTCATATTCCAAAGCATAGGCATATGAAAGAGCCTGATAAATCACACAAGAGTAGGGCATGCATGGTTATATGTATGCTAACCACATGGAAATGGAAGAAAAACAATGACCACCTTGCTTCACTCATATTAATTATGAGCCATCATAAACTATGTCCATCGGCTTTGGCATCCATGCAAGTGACCTCGTGGCAAGTAAAAGAGCATTCACCTACATGTGGACATCCACATGTGTTGGGAATGTCCCAAACTTTTATTTCCTTGTAAATGTTTGCATGGTGTGACATATGAATCTTATGTACCTTTCCACTTGTCTTATGTAAACAATTGTGGGTGGGATATAACCAAATTGTTGGGTAAAATTATCACTAATTAATTTACCTTCGATTTAATTATCAATCAGGACACGTAAACTTTGAGTTACTACACTATATGTGCAAGGTAAAATGGTTTCAAGCTCATGTCTAAGGTAACTTTAATCTACTCACACACAAATGTAACTCCTAAAATGAACTATTCTACTGAACAACCAAGATCTGAGGCTGTTAAACCTAATCTAAGAAAAGAAATCAATCCTCTAAGTGCTATTTACAATCAAAAGGTTTATCAAATTTAATAAAAGTAGTTTTAAATCATGCTCAATGTTAACCTAAAAATAACAACCAAGCAATCAAGTATTTTCAATGAATGAAATCCTACTGCTAAAAGAGATCTTCAAAATTGCCTATAGAAAAAGCAGTATTTAATCAATCTTTTAATATCTCACTCAACTCCACTCATAGCTTCTACAACTCTGCCTATACATGTTGGACCTCTCAAACTGCTTTCACCTCCAAATGGAAATCTGTCACACATCTAACAGATCTTTCACAAGTATTAAAAACTTGTAGATTATCGAACCTTACTTTGTACCAATGCTATCAAAACAACACTTGCTGCAATGAATTTGCCTTTCGAGCAAGAAGAAATACTCTATGATCGTAACAATGTATTGGAACTATTTAAACAAAACTCTGTTTTAATTCAATTAAAGCAGCTCACAAGATTTAGCGCTAGGTTTGTGAATTCAATCTATAATGATAGTGGAGTGAATAACAAGAATCAAAATACACTATCAACTATCCATAAACTATAACTTCCTCTTGCTAATTCATTCAACTTCCTTACACAACACATCTGATCATGATAGCCTATGAACTCTGGAAATGCTAATCTACAAACCCTATAAACTCTATAAATTCTTTAAACTCTTTAAAAATCTGTAAACCCTGTAAATTATGGGAACTATGTAAACCATAACAATTCTGTAAGCTATGGAAATTCTGTCCAAAAACTTAACAATTCGATTCTTAATACTTTGATAGAAGAAAAAGGATTCGAATCCAACCTGCCTAGCCACTCTTTCCATTGGTTTCAAGCCTTTTATTCATTCAATCGAATCTGCAAATAAAGATGAGATTGTCCCTAAACTAAATACCCTATCTCTATATACTCATTAACACAAACCGGTTTGTTTCCATACATTCTATAATACTAACCAATCCAGTATAAACACACATCTATTTTCAATCCGGAACCTTGTCAAACTACTAGCATACACATACATAAAAGACAGTATCAAATATCAAGAATAAACGATGTAAATTTGCTTACAGCAATGGAAGGTAGTGAGACTATACATAAGCAATGGAAGTTGAAGGAGTCGTTTGATAAATCATATGAACGTCATAAGCTCTACAACCTATAACTTTGCAAACTCTACAAGCTATAAAAATTCTACAAATCCTTACAATGCTTAAAAGCTTTGCAAACCCCATAAATTATGAAAGCTGCTAGCTAAGAAGTCTAACCCTTCAATCCTCAATACCACAGCCTAATTTAGTTCTGAAGATGAAGGAAGAGAGAATTTAGATCTGGCACATACAATAATTACCCAAGCCTGTTCACGCACATACAATAATGTAAACCAATCCAATGCAAGCATCAATACATATCTCCAACCATGAATCTATGAAATTTACCAACACACTGATATACAAAGAACAGTATCGAAACAAAATGATATGATTTTACTTACAGTAGTAAAGAGAAGAGAAAACTATACATAAACAACAAGAGTTGAAGGTGGGCCCGGCCTTCAACACCTCTAGATCTGAAATTGAAGCTTTAAGAAATAAAACGCAACAGTCAATTAATTGATTTGAAATCGAAGTTTTACAAGATATATTCTCCCTCGTCTCATCCTTCTAAGGCTTTATTTATACATGAATAGATGGATAAGATCCATCCCAAAAATCAGAAATTCATGCAACCACCCAGAAAACGACCAACACCAAAATCTGAAAAAACCACGTTTGTTCTGGAAAGGATTTCTCCACATTCGTTCAGAAATTCTGAAAATTTCCCGCCATTAGGGGTAAACGGGGCTATTTATGAAGTGGGTTTTGAACCATTTTGAATAATTCCCCACCGATTGCTCAGAAATTAAGCCCGAAATCAAGTTCCTGATTAATGACGGGAATGCCATTGCCAGATTGCTTGAGATTAGGGCCATGACTTCTGGAGGAAACAGAGCATTTGAATGATGACTGATAGCTCATAATCCATATTGAAACGACCAAGCATTAAATCCATGCGTAATTTTGGACAAATGAATCCCCCAAGTATCTGAACCAATGATACTCTACTCAGAGAGAGTCGGAACGGGTGTGGGATCGAGCCACCAGAAAAATAAGGTAACTATGCAGGAAACAAACCTTTGGCAAATAATCAAAGTTTTAATCATAAGTTTAAATCCATCAAAATAATGAATAAAATAACTAAAAAATAAGAATTTTACCTTGCTTAAAGTTTTGATGCATCCCCTTCAAAATATATAGCTGAGCACAACATATGCAACAAAATGAGATCAAAATCACTGGTTCCTTTACAAATTTGAACTAGAAATTGGATGGTAGATGGACAAAATGGGAGGCCATCACAAATGAATACCAACTTCCATCCAGGTTAAACATTCACCACTATTGTTCTTAATCTCTTTCCATAGTTGTACACCTAATGGATTATGTTCCCTATTGATCCAATATGTGAAATACCATTTCACTAGTTCGGAATGGAAAGAACACCATTGGATTAACTAGATGATTATTCCACTAGGTGGTGACCCTAGCAAAGTCAGATGGTATGCATTATGCTAAAAAAAACAGTTGTACTAAAGGGGGATACACATGATATTTGAAAGTTCCTTTCACTATCTTTGAAAAACTTGTGAATGATGAATAAGGTGTGAATATGAGGTTGAGAAGCAAGGATTCATTCTAAACTGATGGGTAAATGATGAGAGAAAATATGGGGCATGAACTATACTCCATAGTACTTGTATCTCATATCACGATAGCAGGCTCAATATGTAGGCATGGATCACCCAAATGAATATTCTACTTTCAGGTGTTGAAATTAACCATCTTATAGGTTATGAGCCCCTTATAGGGGTTTTATTTCATGTAAAGAAGTTAGTCCACTTTATTGGCATATCGGTCCATGTTACCTCTTTGAAGGTTGATTTTGCAATATATATAATAGCAAACCCTTAATCCTATTGCACACGAAGAACATTTTTCTTTTTTATTTTCCTCTACTAATTGTCATGGCTTAAATCTCAAATTACACATATATTTTAACAGTGTCAGAATTGAACATTTTGTTATGATGTAATATCTTCGTGCATTCATACTACTTTCTTTGGAGATAGTCACAAGGGTACCAAGGATTGTACATGGATTTAGATATTCATAAATGCGGTCAGATTTTTAGCTTGAAATTCACATGTTAAACCCTACCAAACCCTCTAGGAAGGTTATGCAAATTTTCAGTTGAAAATCGCAAAGGAAAACTTACTATTCATTAGCGTTATTGAGTTACTATAGCCATTGTAGCCTACATCGATTTGGATTTTATTTAGGCATTCTACTCCCTGTGATTCTCCTTGGGGGGTTAAATTCTTTTGTATTTTCACATACATAAAATATGATCTTATATCAATATATCGAAGGTAGAAGGAGTTAAATCCTTGACCATAATAGGAGGCATATGCATTTATGCCTCTAGACAAACCTCTGTATTTGCTTTTTTTTAAGACTAAAATGGTTAGGTTTAGATTATAAAAACAGTGGAGAAGCCACTGAAAGAAATACATACTTTTGATTTATAAGAATACAGGAGAAGACTATGCCAACAAATTCCAGAGCAACCTTGCCCAATCAATTTGACAAAAATATGATCAAGGAGTTGTAAGGACCTCGCCTCTTAGGGTGGAATAGTTGTATAAGAGTGAAGATTAACATAGAGATCATTAATGCATAATGCAATTGCCTTATTTGTTGCTAGATCCACTTTTCCATTCAGCTCATGGAGAATATAAAAGAACTCTAGATGCCTAAATGTTCTTTAAGCAAAGAGAATTATTTTGATCAATATGGATAGCCTTAAGTTTTGACATTGAATTGTTTCATTCATAGCCTATATTATTATTCGAGAGTCTCCAAGCACAATGGCTTCTTCAACCCCCATGGCTTCCAATTGCTTAAGTCCTTTCCATAGACCATAAGCTTTGACCATGTTATTTGTGTCATTTCCTATATTCTAGTAATATTCATTTCAATGTTCCATTCAAGACAAATGATCACCCCTCCTCCTCTCGTCACTCTCGGATTCGCTTTCCAAGCTTCGTCAAATAAGAGTTTAAATATTTTCCTCTCTTTCATCCATATTTCAAACTGAGATTGGTCCATTCTTAATTCCCAAACTTCCAATGGTCTCTTAACCATAGTTGTGTCTAATTCAAAAATGTTGAAGGAGTGCAACCAATTTACTTCATCTAGTGAAAGTTTGGTCTTGTTCTTAGGTATCAAAGAAACATTCAAAATTTCTACCATGAGTTCTTGCATTTTAGCAGCAATCTGTTCTGGAGATTGGGCCTTGTCTTTGAAGACTCTTTGATTTCACTCAATCCAAATATGCCAAAACATTACTTTCAGGAGTGTCATCCAACAATTTTTAAAACCTGCTTTTTTTTCCAAGTTACCTTAATATGTTCGATCCCAGCTGACATAACAATGCTGAATACTACTTGGCAGAACTGTATTGCCAAACCAAGGATGGATCAGTAGATCACAAACCTTATGTGCAAAAGAGAAATTTATTAGCAAATGGTGGCTAGTTTCTTTGCTTTCATTGCACAACGGGCAACAGAATGGACCAACAATACCTATTTTTTCTAGATTGTCACATGTTAAAATAATTCCATGCATAAGCGTCTAACTGAACATGTCAATTTTTGGCAGAATTTTCACATTCCAAACCATTTTCCATATCCTTGGGTTGTTGGGAATGTTTGGATATGCAGAAAACAACTTGTATCCTTGCGTAGATGTGTATTCCTAGAGCTTCCACCCTAGTTGCGCCTATATCTTACTCTATTGGCCAATGGCGCTTCTCCTGCTAGTTGTTTGAGGAATAACTTATTTTCATCTTCAATTTCTACAGGACAATCCAAAAGAAACCAACAAAGCCAATGATGGGGTGGGACGGGATCCCAGATGGAAATACCCCAAAAAGTGGTTTTACCTTGACTATATAACCAACCTTTGAAACCAGGTAGACAGGAGAGGAGCGCCTTCCCCAGGATGGAATCCTGCTAGATTCTTACATGCTTGCCATTACCAGGTATCCATAAGAGTTCATCTTTGAAACGAGGAAGGGATTTCTTGCAGAGAGAGAATATGGGAGAACCTTGCTGAATCATAGGCTCAGAATCTAGACACCGTAACCTTGAGCTTGAAAAATATTTATGTCTCAGAACTTGCCTACTCCAGGAAGGCTTCATTTCAATCAAATTCTAGAGAATTTTTGCTCCCGTCGCCAAATTCTGGAATTTTAAATCTCTAATCTGGAGACCTCCTTCCATCCAAAGCGATTTGATTTTCTTCCAGCTAATAAGAACAAATTTCTTTCCTCCCTTGTTTTTCCCTTCTTGCTAGAGGAAGGATCTCAGCAAGATTCCAGTAGTGGCAAGGATTCTGGAAGGAGCCAACATAATTGAACATTGGTATAATGGAAAGCTATTTAGAATGACCTTTATCAAATGCCATTTTCCCTGTTGAGTTTAGCCAAATCGCTCCCCAGGCTTAGATTTGTTTCTTCGATTTTTCAATCAGAGGTTTTCGGCTTGCTATTGAAGATTGGGATCCCCGGATATCTAAAGGAATCCTAGGTCGTTACTCCCTCAATTCCTAAAATGCGAGATATTCCAGACATCTCCCTAGGATTTATATTCCAACTGTAAATCTTGCTCTTTCTTAGATTTAACTTGCTTCCAAATGCTTGGCAACATGAGTCCAATTCAGACTTGAATCTTGTCGCTATAAGCTGATTGACGCCTCCTAAAAAAATAGTATCATATGCAAATTGTGCGTGATTAATGTCTTTAGTTCCTCGGGCCATTCTGATGCCTATTAAATCTTGATCCGTCCTGGCTTGCTCATGTTGTAGGCTCAACATCGATGCTTGGATTGCATAAAGCAGTGGAGAGAGCGGGAAACCTTACCTAAGGCCTCGGGAGGCTTGAAAGAAGGTAGCATCTCTTCCATTTATGAGGGGAGCAATCTAAGGATTGCTTATACAAGCTTTGACCCAGCAAATGAAGCATGGATCAAATCCAAACCTCAGCATCACATGAAAGAGAAAGGAGTGACAAACTCCGTCGAATGCATTAGCTAAATCTATTTTCACCACCATACCTTTTTCATAATTCTTTAGACTGGAATGGATTGCCTCTTGGACCAATATGCTATTATCCCAAATCTCCTGCCATTAATGAAACCTCCTTGGTTCTCTGGAATGATACGGGGTAGGACGTTTTTTAATCTATTAGCCATAATTTTGGTGATTATCTTGTAGCCAATTTTACATAATGAAATGGGACGAAATCTGTTAAAAGACACAACATCTTTTCTTTGGGGATAAGGGCCAAAAACACCGAATTTGTGCTTCCTCCGATTTTTTCACATTGCTGAGCTTTTAAAACCATTTTAAGAAGATCCTTATGCACAATTTGCCAGCACACCTCAACAAACCTTGCATTGAATCCGTTCGGGCCTGGTGCCTTATCTTTCTCAATATCCTCCATGACTATTTTTCAGTTCATATAACATGATCCTTTGCATTAGAGCATTATTATCCTTTCTCTTAACCAGCTTAGGAACTATATCCATAAGCATAGAGTTTGGAGGGATGGTATCAAATTCGACAGAGAAGATTGCTTTATAATGTTGAGAAGCTTCCATTTTAATTTTATCAAAGTCTTGGACGACTTGATCGTGAGTTTGTATCTCTAGTACTGATTTGTAATTCTTCCTCGCCTTTGCATGTTTATGAAAAAATGCAGTGTTCCGATCCCTAGATTTAAGTTAGAGACATCTAGATTTTTTTCTCCAAAAATATTCCTCATGCTTACAGGAAGCATGTAACTCTTTATAGAGGGTTACTTCTTTTTCAAGATCTTCTTTTGATATATGGGTTGCCTCCATGGTAAGCTCATGTTCATCTAGAGTTAGCAAGGCATTGGTTCTTCTTTGAGCGGGAGACACAACAGATTTGTCCCACATCTTGAGCACCCTTTTTACTCTTCTCTACTTTTCTTCCCATACGTAAAAGGGTGAACCCGAGACTGGAGCTGACCAAGTTTCAGAAACAATTCCTAGGAAATATTTATGGGATGTCCATAGTGGGATAAAGTGAAAGGGAATATGCCTCAGGTTCTGATATTTTCTAATCTCTGGCAGGATAGGCTTATGATCTAAACCACCAAAAGGAAGGATTTTAGAGGTAGAATTCATCCCAAGTAGTAGATAGGAGTCTTGGATAAAAAAATCTATCAAGTTTGGCAACTATATGCCTAGGGCCCAACCTCCTATTAGTCTTGGTGAACTTCCCCTTAGATGTGATGACATCAGATAGATCCCAGTCTAAAATAATATCGTCAACTTGCTCTCGTATGGGATCTCTGACCAAACACCCTCCTCTTTTTTCAGTTTGATTCAGAATGACATTTAGATTGCTGGCTAGAATGACGTTATCAAACGATCCAATGCTCCTTTCATCCCTCAAGAGGTTCCAACATTCTTTTTTTTCCAGCATACAGGAAGGTACATAAATATTAAAAAGACTAAGCTGGATTTTTGAGTCTTTATACAACAATTTAGTGAGAATCCAGTGAAGGCAGTGCTTGGATTCAATTAACTCAAATTTTTTATCATCCTGTAGCGTACCAATTCCTCTAGAGGCTCCCTTAGAAATGACTGCGATCCCTCCTCCTTTTTTCCAAATTTTTCCACTTACTTGGAGAAATGCTTCTTTCTCCATCTTTGTCTCTTGGAACAATAAAATGTCTGGTTGGGATCCAAATCCTTCATAGCTTCTTCCTTAGCTTTACTACCTAGACCTCTACATTTCAAGGAGAGGACCTTCATTACTTACACTTAGCAGAGGAGGGAATCCATTTCTAGGATTTCCCATGCTGATGAGTATTTATGGGATTGCGTAGAAGTTTTTTCAAGGTTAGATGAGAACCTTGAATTTTGTCCTTGTACGTGGCTTGTTCCCTTACTTCTTTAGTTGATTTCCTTCCTCTTGCTTTCTCCTTACCAGGTGTAACCATCTCGATCTCCCCTTCCTCTTCATCAGTAGCGGATTCCTCTTCTGATTTTTCTTGATTTCATCCTTCCTTTACCCCCTCTGCACCTGAATCTGAAAGTGCTTTCTCAAGTTGACAATATGGGCCAAATTCTTTGTCCGGTTCTTTATTCTCACTAATGTTGGAGTCCTCTACATTAACCAGGGGTCCATTGTTAATCTATAGAATTTCTGAAACCTCTGAAGGGGTTTTCCCCGACACATTCTTATTCGCCTCTTTTTTATGCAGGTGCATACACTTTGACTTGCTTTTCTTTGCTGCTTTCCACCCTTCTTCATTTTCTTGTTGGTCCCCTTGCTTTTGGGGGAAGTTACGAAGGAAATGCCTGTATTCGTGACAACCTATGCACTTGAATGGTAGTTGTTCATAATCCAACTTTTGGAAGTGATACCAGGTTCCAACTGTAAGCTTGATGGCCTCAGGTAAGCGAGCTTCTAGATCCACCTCCACACAGATTCAAGCACAGACATACTGATCTTTGGGGTTTACCATGTCAATAAATCTTCCTAGAGCATTTCCAATTGCTTTAAGCGATTTTAGATTCCAGCAGTGCATTAGCAGGTTTGGTAGCCTAACCCAAAAAGGGACGGCTTTGGGGATATTTGCCTCGGGGTCAAAATCCAGCATCCATCTATTCAAATAGAGATCTTGCGACCCCATTAAATAGGGACCATTTTGAAAAATAAGATCCCTATCTACCTTAGATTCAAAGTCGAACAAGAAATAACCTCAACCTATTGAATATGATGCTATGTTTTGGGTGATCATAGGTCTCTAGTTCCTATGGACCCAACTCTCAGTGGATTTCGGGGACGACCATAGATTGATGAATTGCCCTATGAGAGCACGATCTACCAATACGAGAGCTACACGAATGGTATCCTCTGACGGCAGGGCAACCATAGGTACATCCTCAATCCGCTTGACAAACATTGGGGGGGGGGGGGTTCCGCTGGAGACTCTATTTCTCTATGATGCAACTAATCTGGTGAGCACTTCAATATTCAAGAAATAGGGAAACCTAGATCCGCCCTCCTCAGTCACCATAGGAGGACTTGCAATCTACAGACTCCAAATCTACAGGAACATGGCCAACCTTAGATCTGGAGGCCAAGCAGTCGACAGAGCTCAACGCTGGCGTGTCACACTGACCAGCCATCGTTGAAAATGAGGATGATTTGCTACCGCTCGTGCAGGATCCGTGCGTTGTTTAGTCTTGGCCCCAAGACTGCATTGTTACAACAAACCTCTGTATTTTCAACATCCATATAATTTAATATTTCTTCGCATGTGCTATATTTGTTGAATATATGGCACCATTCCATGTAGCATGACCGATTACATAAAGATAGAACAATTCATAAGCTGCAACATCATGAATGAAGTTATGCTTTAAGATACGTTCTTATGAAATTGCCATTGAATTTCCTTTTCGCTCTTTGCCATTCCTCCCTGCCATACAATTCTTCTTCTCTTAAGATGAATGGAGATCATAGTTTGATGGCATATATGTATGGGATGCTAGTCCACACAAGAATGATATTATTCTATAAGTTAAAATTGTTTTCTTGATTTTTTTTCAAAATAGACCCGTTTGTTGATAATTCATCCAAAATTCTTGACATTGCAAAATAAATTTACCTGTAAAAGTTTAACATTTTAAACTATTTTACAAAGATTTTTTTTGGTTCAAAACTTCCATGCTCCAAAATTCAAAATGATTTGTAAATAACATCAACTCAACATGCAAATTTGAGTAGGTGAGCTTGTTTACCTTTATCCACAACAGTGGACACAATCCCAAGCTCTATGATAACTACCTTTCCCTCCTCTGTCGAATTTTGCCTCAACCTATGAATGTATGGGTATGGTATGGATTGGTATGTAGTGGTGGAAATAATTCACTTTAGCAATGTAATTGTAATTGTGATAACATGGTGTTACAACTGATTTTACCACACATGGTGGATCACACATTTATGGCCTTCCCTGTCCCTCTGCAAACTCTTTGGACCCCATGGACCATTTTTATACCTTTGATGTTTCCAAGATCATCCCTAAAAACATGCATTATTTTCCATACGCGACTTTTAAACCTATTCTCGCGTATATACATGGATACGACCCTCAAACCTGCGTACATCGGGATGTGTGCAAAAGGCCAAATAGTTTTGGAGTTTTCCTTGATGTGGATCCGAGTCACTTGTCTCTTGGCCTTCCATATGCCTTGAGATCAGTCGGATTTGACCTTCCATTACCCCATTGAAGAACTATATAAGGAACCCTTTGGATACATTGAAAGAGGAGGAATTGAAGAGCAAGAAAACTATAGTCCATTGTTACCGGAGCTTATACTTGAGTCTGCATCCCTTTGTCCCTTGGAGCACTTTGTGTTCTTCCCAAGCTTGCCTTTGCTTGTGAGCTTGCTATCGAGAGATGGGGGATTGAAGTGGTGGAGGCCCAGGTGGAGGACTCGGTTTCTCCGGTTCACAGACGTGCCGACAGAGGTTGTCACTATTGTAATCTCTAATTTATGTTGATAGAAATATCTTTTCCTGTCCAATAATGTGTATTTAAATGAGTATTGAATCCATGGATGCTTTTAAATGCTTATATGTTATTGATTATATATGCTAGAGTAGGTCTAACACCATTATATAGCATGCTTGTCTTGTTTGCTGAATATTGAGAGAGCAAATTGCTAATACAAGTGAGAGTGGAAAAGCTGAACGGGGATCTACATCAACCATCCAGAATAAGGTATGTTTTGAGATCCTTTAGTGTTAGATGTTTTGTTTCTCTTGCATATGGGAAAGGATTGATTTCTGCAGTTACTTTGTCTATTGTGGTACCCCAAGCCATAGGAAGTTTCCATTGATTTCTGCAGTTACTTTGTCTGTTGTGGTACCCCAAGCCATAGGAAGTTTTCTCCGTAACCGAATTGGTGACCATACTGGGGAGTTCCTAGTCATTTTCTTTGGGGGTTTTATCGACATTCAATGTTCTTGAATTGCTCTGATTTCTCTATTTCTGAGTCGGGTCTGGGGGCATGTTTGCCTAGTAGTGTCTAATAGGAGTAAATTTTGTCTCAGCTTGTCTGTTTACCTTTTTTTTATCTCTTTTTCTTCCTGTACATGAGTTTTGTCTTCACAGTCGCGTGTACACATGGTTTTTACAGGGATATCTGTGTATATACGCGGGTTTTCTGCACACAGTCGCATATGCCCTGAGTTTTTCCTTTTTGGGGAAGATTAAGTGTTGTTGGGTGAGTTTGGATAGTTGCTAAGTCTTCTTGGATGCTTCTGGAGTTTGTATACGCCTCTGTTTCTAACCAGAGATGATTTTTAGTTTGATTTTTTTTTTAGAATGTTCTCGTCATTTCATTTTCTATTTTTTGTTTTGGGATTAGTGCATTAGGTCTCTTTTACCTTAGTGCTTTGCTTGGGTGCTGTTTGATAGTGCTTGCAGAATCTGTGGGTTGTAGAGTCACACTTTTTCTTTATTATCTCATTTTAATTCAAAAAATACAAAAACATTTGCTTTTTGCATCATTATGCATTATTGCATTGTTGCATTTTGCTTGGTACTTGCATTAGGTTTGCTGGGAGAAGTATTAGTCAGATTTTCATATAGGAATGAATGCATATTCATTTGAAGGAAAATTTTGCACTTCACATAATAGCATACCCCAGTTTTCATTCGACACAGTGGATTTGCATTGATTGTTAGGTGTGCATTTTACTTCTTGTTGCGTCATAACATCATTAGTTGCACGACCATTTGCCCTTTTGAGTAATAAGCCAATTAAAATCAATGCATAATAAAATGAATTACACTCTTTTCTTTTATAGGGTGCACCAACAATATTAGGTTTTAGGGTCTTGGAATAGTTCATTGTGAGTAAATTCTCCAAGACCACTAAACGAAACATTTATGTGTCTGTCCAGGTGAGAGTGTGAAATTCCTTTATATAATTAGTGTTTCTCAGGATCGTCCTCTTGCAAGGGAGTTAAGCACGAGGTAGTGTGAGCAGTTATTGATTGGGATGACCCCTGGTCATAACTGAGTAGCACCGGAGATATTTCCAGGAATGTATCCGTATCTGGGGGATATTTCAAGAATTTCGGGCTTTGATACCCTGCCCATACAGTCAATCCCACCTGCGACTGTCCGCTTGAGCATTGATTATATTGAGGTGACCTTGGTTGCCTTACCTAGGTTATCGAGGGGGTACTTCGTAGAGGTTATTCTGTAGGTGTCCTGGCCAGGTAGGGGTCGGACAACACAGTCGCTATATGCGTTGAAGTTGAGGGCCATTATAATTGGTTACAAACCTCCGCTTGTTGTGTATGGGAGTCTCAAGCCTCTCCTAGGCGAGACATACCTGCTTCATTCGGGAGCTCACATATCCTACCCTTGTTTGCTTGTGATTTGGATTTACATTTTATAGGTGTATGCTCTGTGCACGCTAGTTTGCCTAGGGTTTGCGTAATTAGATTGAGACTTTTTCATTTTTGAGTCATTTTGGATTTGGGCACGACACTTCACCGTTCTCGTCATTTAGCAGGACTTCCGCATTCCACGTCTCCTCCTCCTTTGGGAGAGAGAAACAGATAGTCCAGGTGGACTGCTTCTCACATTGATTCACACACGATGGGAGATCACGAAGATGAGATTCCTGAGATGTCTTCTCCACCTCACGAGGTTTGGGATGTAGATTCTACTCCTATATATTATCCTTCGCCATAAATACCTTCACATTCTGGTTATGATCCCTCATTCATAGGTCGCTGGTACTGGTTACCAGTTGACGAGACTCATCATGAACCCACAAGCACTAGTTATATTCATTATGGCATGGTTGATATCCCTGCACACGATCCGACACATCATGTCGAGTCAGAAATTGAACCTAGTACTACGCCTGCAGGCACTCCTATTCCTTTCCGTGTGGAGAGATTTGGGAGCACCAGTCACATTGCACCTTCCATCTTGGTGGTGAAAGCTACTTAACATGTCCATCCTAGACCTAGTGTTAGTAGTCATATGCAGATACCAGAACTGAGATGAGTGACCATAGAGAACACCACTTACATCCCTTCACATGTCCCTTTGTCCTTAAACCCTACTCCTTCGAATGCATTTTTTACAACCCTTCCTCCCCCTCATTCACGTGGTCCTTCGGGCCGAAATATCGCTACTAGCCATGTTCGTATTGTGACTGCTCGCACGGTAGTATCTCAGATTCAAGTACCTCCTATTGTCTTGGGAGGTCATATTCCTATTTTTGGATTGTCTCACGGTCCATCGCAAGGAGTTCCCCATATCCCTAACTATGGATCTTCTCATGGGACATCCCATGGGACACCTTATGGAGCTTCTCATGGATAGTCTTATGGACCGCAGTATGGACATAACTTTCAACCCTATGGGTACGGGTATCAACAACCTGCTTACTCTTCTAATTATGGCTTTATAGCACCGCATAGTCAAGGTACACCACATCATAATGCTTCCATGCAGCCCTACACGGGTCAAATGGGAGGAGGATATTATAGCCAAGGCCATGGTATTTATAGTAATCAGCCTTATATGAACCAGAACTATCAGGGAGTGTGGCATAGACTGGCTCAACCTAGGCTCCCTTTCCTCGCAACGTTGAACTTACCTGACTTATCAAGACTTATGAACGATCCGGTATCTCATGACCCGTCCTGGCCGACCATCCCTAACAAGCTTTCATCGGACATTCCCAAGTTCGAGGGCAAAGTAGGAGAAGATCCTAGTGAACATGCCACTACTTTTCACCTTTGGTGCTCTTCCAATTCCTTACATGACGACTCAATCCGTTTAATGCTATTTCAACGCACCCTCACCGGGCCTACAATGAAATGGTATATGGAGTTACCAAGGGGGGCATTCGTTTTTTTCAATGACCTTGCCATGAATTTCCTCAATCACTTTCAGCTACCCGTGCGTTACGACGTTGGTACAGAACTCTTGTCGACATTTCAACAAGACAAAGCCACACATATCTCAGATCATATTCGAGAGTGGCATAGACGGAAGAGATTGATTAAAGCCTTTATACCACCAGAATTTCTCCTTGAGTGGTTCCTCAAGTTGTTGTTACCTTACATCACGAAGGATGTTTCTACATACAGAGTCCAAAACAAGGAATAAGCAATCTTTAGGGCACAAGAGTTGGATTTGATCTATGCTTAATCCGGAATTTCATATGAGATCATACCTAACGCTCTGCGTTCTAGTTTCGACCCCAAGATCAAGCCTGGACCACATGCCGATGGCATTGTGGGTTGTACAAGTGCCAAACCTGCAGATTTGGTTGTGAAACAAGTGAGCCAATTGTCTATTAATCAATCCACTTTGGGACAAGCCATGGCTTCGTTTCAACCCACCCAAATGGCAAGTGTACTTTCTGTGCAATTGTTGGACCAGAAGGGCAACCAGCAGCCCGGAAGGAATAAGAAAAAGGGTAAAAATAATCGTAAGGGTGGGAACAAGAACACAAATGCTAATTTTAATGACAAGAATGCCCACAATGCTGGGGGGACAAGCAGTCTAAACGTAAGGTAAAGTTTCCTTGCAAATTGTATAAGGAGGACCACCTCACTCACTTGTTCCCTCACATGGAAGATGCCTTGAGATTCATAGCACAGGGCCCAGCTGTGCTAACTAATCCTATACCCCATAATCAAAATATGAACACGAGGACTAATGATCCTCAATGTGCGTCGGGCAGAGATCAAAATCCGTTGGAAGCCAATACTTGTCATGGTTGCATCAACATGGTATGTGCTACTAAGGTTGTGATTCATGCGAAAGATTATGGTTCATCACAACCGGACCTTGGAAAAGAACCCGCTCCACCTGAGAGCCCTTTGCGTATCGAAAACCCTATGGATAAACCTGAAATTGCACCTCGCATTCCTAAGGGAGTCCTAAAGCATTCGGGGCACAATCCTAATGCCCGATCTGCCCAGAACTATTCCGTTGTCGAGGATTTGGGCCAAACTCCTTGTGTGATGTCCGCACTTGAAGTACTTCAGAGTTTTCCTCCCCAAAGGAAAGCCTTGCTTTCTGCTCTTAGGATTAATGATGATAACTCTTCTTCCGTCATCAAATTTGAAACCATGGGACTACATCCTCGCTTGCCTTACTACGCGTCTCTTTTGATTCATGTAGAGTGTCTTAATATGACCGTCAAACGCACTGTGATTGACGAAGGCGCTGCTGCTTCCGTGATGTCTTTGTCATGTTGGAAGGGTTTGGGTTCTCCCGAGTTGTCTCAATCCACTACTATGTTGACTGCCTTTGATGGTAGATCATTTCGGCTGCACGGGATTCTTCCTTCTCTTAAGGGCCAATTGGGAGGGAAGACCGTCGCAATCGAGGTCGAGGTGGTTGATGCGCCCCTTGACTACAATATTTTACTGGGCCGGAATTGGATGTATAGTATGCAAGCCGTAGCCTCTTCTCTCTTTCAAGTAGTATGCTTTCCATTTAATGGGAAGATTGTTGCGATTGATCAGACATCATTCCGTAATCCAAGTGTTAGTGCATCATCAGGAGCTTCTATCCCGATTATCGATCATTCTTAGCTGACAACTGGGAGTGTGGGTGTGGGTATGTATCCATCACTTATGGGGACCTTTAGCTGTCCTGCGCTCGTTCTTATGATCGAATCCAGTTTCGGTGGGGCTTCATCTTCATTGAATTCGATGTCTTTTTGCACTACCCATATGGAAGATCCTTGGATTCCTCCTTCACCAAGTCCTTCAAATGGACCTGTCGAAACGGATGTGTCGTTGCCTGCAGCATTGATAGCATATCAAGTGAATCTTGATTGTGTTGCAGAGCCTAGTCCTTCCTCTTCGCTGATGGAGGACGAGGACCTGTATGTGTTGCTTGCATGGGCAGTTGAGTCCTCTCACGCACATGATTGCCTTGACGATGTTTTTCCATCATATGAAGCCATTATTGAGGTCATGTCTGGGGTTGAGCCACCTTGGGAAGGGTTACATCATAGATCATATTTTCTTCCCGAGCTTAACCATATGGAGCGTGAGGACTTTAGGGAGATCCTTAGCGAGAATATTGGTAGTCTCGTGGTTCCACTGAGCTCTCCTGGTCAGATGGCTGATGGGAACATGGCGAATTTATCACCTACTATTCCTATCAATATTTCTTGCGATCCTGGCATAGTTGAGAACGTCTACATTGGGGTGGATTGTTCCCCTAATGAAATCAAGGAGTATACCAAGCTATTTAAAGAGTTTCGTGACATCTTTGCTTGGTCATATGAGGAAATGCCAGGTATCGACCCTCGTATTGTTGAACATGAAATTAAAACCTATCCGAATGCGAAGCTCGTTCGACAATGTTTGCGTGCAGTGAATCCTAGAAAAGCACCCGCTATTAAGGCTGAGATAGAGAAATTGTTAAAAGCCGATTTTATCTATCTCGTTCCCTTGATGGAGTGGGTTTCAAATCCCATTTCGGTTGATAAGAAGCATGGAGCGATCCGTATATGCACCGATTTCCGTGATTCAAATCGTGCTTGTCCTAAGGATAATTTTCCCACACCATTTATTGATCATATTTTAGATGAGTGTGCGGGAAGTAAGGTATTCTCCTTCATGGACGGTTTTTCCGGATATAATTAGATTCAGATCAAACCCGAGGATCAACATAAAACTGCATTTATTTGTCCTTGGGGTATGTTTGCATATCGTAAAATGCCTTTCGGTCTTAAAAACGCTGAAGCCACATTTTAGCGGGCTATGACCTTAATTTTTCATGATCTCAAAATGATTATTGAAGTGTATTTGGATGATCTTACTGCTCATTCTTGTCTGAGAGTGCATCATCCATACCATTTGATATTAGTATTCGAAAGATGCTGCCATTACCAGGTTAGGTTAAATCCTCATAAGTGCATCTTTAGCGTGACTGTTGCTTGCTTGATAGGGTTCATTGTATCCAAGGAGGGTATAAGAGTCGATCCCGTAAAGGTTGAGGCAATACTTCAATTGTCTCCCTCGTGTAATATTAGACATCTTTAGTGTTTGCAAGGCATGGCAAATTTCTTGCGGAGATTCGTGGTTAATTTTGACAATTTGACTAAAGGATTTATGCGTCTTTTAAAGAAGGACACTACTTTTTGCTGGGATGAGTGAGCCCAGGAATCCCTTGATGCTTGTAAGCGAGCCTTAGCATCGGCCCTCGTGCTTGGTCCACCTGACTATAGCCATGATTTTTTGATTTATGTGGCCGCGTCCATGGAGACGGTTGGTATGGTTTTGGTTAAGGAGGATGAGGAGCTCCACGAGCATGTCATATATTATTTGAGCTAGAACCTTATTGATGCAGAAATCTGTTATTCTCATGTGGAGAAACTTGCCTTGGCCACTGTTCATGCGGTTCAGAGATTGATACATTACATTCTCCTTCGCCAGACCTTAGTGGTGGCTCATGTCAATCCATTTCAGTTCGTCCTCACTAGAAGGATGATCGGCGGATAATATAATAAGTTGATTGTTATTTTGCAAGAATTCGATCTTGAATTCGTTTCGACGAAATCGTTAATTTTTGCAGAGCTCATTTCTGATTTTCCAAGTGTGGAGGAGGAGGAGGCTTATGAGGATACGTTTGTCGATGAGCATATTTTCCTTATCTCAAATTTGGACCCATGGTATGGGGATATCATTATATATTTGCAAACGTTGAAGGTCCCTACTCACCTTTCACGGGATGAGCGACGACGATTACGTCATGTATCTAAGAACTAGCTTATAGTGGATAACACTTTGTACCGCCGCGGGGTAGATTCCATTTTACGTCATTGTTTAACCCATGATGAGGCTGAGGTTGTGCTGAATGATTGCCACAGAGGGGCGTGTGGTGGTCATTTATCTGGGCTTTCTACAGCCCAAAAAATCTTGAGAGCAGGATATTTTTGGCTGCCGATCTTCAAAGATTGTGTCAATGCGGTCAAGAAGTGTCACCCTTGCCAAGTGTTTGCACGCAATATGTGCTCGCATCCTGCCCCATTATATCAAATTATCACCACCGGTCCCTTCACCAAGTGGGGGCTTGGCTTCATGGATTGCAACCCAACTTCGGCTGGGGGCATCATCACGATATAGTGGCTGTCGATTATTTCACGAAATTGGCAAAGGCTATGTGCATGATTAAATCCGACGGTGAGACAGCCACACATTTCATTTTCAACCAAATTATTACTGGGTTTGGCATTCCGAAAGAGCTTGTCACTGACCATGGTAGGCACTTTCATAATAGAATGAGGGAAGAGTTGGTTTCGAAGTTAGGGTATAAGTAGGAGCACTCTTCTTCTTATTACCCTCACGCAAATGGACAGGTTGAAGCAGTGAATAAATTTATTAAAGTCCATTCTCCAACAAACCATCGCGCAAAGCAAGACAAATTGGCATATCATGTTATATCCTGCTTTGTGGGCCTATAGAACCGTGGTTAAGACTGCCACCGGTTTCTCTCCATATCAGCTCATTCATGGGGTGGAGTCTGTCTTGCCAGTTGAATGTGAAATCCCTTCGTTGAAGCTAGCTATAGAGCTTTTACGAGACACTTCCGCATTGGAGGAATGTTTGGTCCACTTAGAGCAGCTTGATGAGCAGTGCTGGGATGCCTTAGTGGCTCTAGAAGTAAATAAATGTCACGTTAAGGTCCAATATGATAAGTCTGTCCATCTAAGGAGGTTTAGTGAAGGTGATTTGGTCCTTTTATGGGATCAAGCTAAAGAACCCTTGGGGGCAGGGAAGTTTAATCCCATGTGGCATGGTCCTTACGTAGTCAAATGTGTGTTAGAGAAGGGTTCCTATGAGCTGGTGGATTATGATGGGACAGCCTTGGGGAAGCCTGGAAATGGGCTCTATCTTAAAAAATACTATGCATGATCTTCAGCTAGGGCCGATTATTGTATATTATTGTAAATTTTTTTTCATAGTTAGGTTTTCTTATGGTGATTGGGTTTGTTGATTAGCTTTCATTTCTTATGGCAGATATCGATGGAGTCTTTCGCTTACATAGGATTCACTGATGGTGCTAGCTGCCACACTCAAAACTCAGCTTCTGTTGCTTGGGTGATTTATACTCCTACGGGTTAGGTATTTTCTTCAGGAGGCGTATGTTTACGACCTTCTTCGAACAATGTTGCTGAATATAGTGTCGTTATCAAGTTATTGCAGGATGCCATTTCACATGGTGTTCTCTCTCTTGAGGTACATCTTGATTTGCAGTTAGTGGTTTCACAGCTTAATGGCTTGTATCATATTAGGGATCCGATGTTATTACGAAGATTCTTACGTGTCAGATTGCTAGAACAACAATTTGAGAACATAACATACATACATGTTTCAAGAATTTTTAATCAAGTTGCTGACTCATATGCTAACTATGTGTTAGATTGGCATTTTTTTCATAGACCATAAGCATATCACAAACATACATTTTTACACACATGTAAATAAATAAAATAGATCATCATAAAAGTTTTTCATTAAACATCCAAAATGTGACGTCATAATACATAAGTGTCATAATACAAAATTGGGGCTTCCGAGCCACCAAAATATAATACACGGTAGTACAAAAATGAAACACTCTCAGGTATCTAAGCCTGAGGAGGAGGAGGGGGGTTCTGATGGTGGTAGCACACCACGGCTCTAGCTAGTCGTTGAAATAATCGAACCCATGCCCATGGTACACCAACCACTTGGCGCTGCATGGCCTTAGGCAAGTCCTCGACTTGCGCCATGGGTACCCTGTGTGTCAAGCGTATGAAGTTTGTGTAGATGCTTTGGAGCGTCCGCTCCGCATCCACACCCATGATGTCCTCTCCTCTTCCCCTCCGTCTATGATGAGGGAAACCGTCAGGTCGCCGTGGTCCAACATCTACATACACATGATAGATTGTCACTATGTGTTGTCACACCAAAACATGTCTTTTGAGTCAATATATCAAAAAACACAAACAAATTTAATAATTCAAAAAAATTAAAAAGAGGGTTTGGGATTCGTTACCTATGTCACCATATGCTGCTCCTAGTGGTAGGGGCATGTTTGGATCTCCCTAGAAATCTATCCCTGCATAGGGGTAGTCATCGATGGCAATGATCTGCCGCCGCCACCATGGAAAGAAGTCCACTGGGTAGGGGTTAGCCACCCTACCTCCGCCCAGTCTGCACACAACATTTTCCCAACGTCGTTGGGCCGAATCTCGAACTCTATGTGGAGGAATGTCCACTTTAGTGCTTAGTCCCGATACACGCTCAAAGAAGAATGTGCTCAGTATGCTGCCGAAACCAAAGTTTCTCACCCTGCCCATATTGCAGTCACTGAGCTGCTGCTTCATGTTACTCAACAACACAGTGCTCTAGTAGTACACTATGGGTCTCATACACTCCACCGCATAGAACATCAATGGCTGTGAGGCCTGGTGGAGTGAAGCTAGACCGGCTATCCTGCCGAGTGCCAATAGTATGGCCTTCAGTCCCAGTACCTGGATCAAGTTTGTCGGGGATTTGACTCCCAACATTTTTCATGTCCAGAAATCAGTATACCGCAGTGTACTCATCAATAGTAAGGCCACCTCCGGGCCCACGAGAGAGTAGGTTCACCACCTCTCCCTGTCTAGATAATCCAATAATAAAATATATGTCCTCAATCTCTATAGTGAGAGACATCTTGTCGATGTGAAAAGACTCTGAGTCTGGATCCCAGTAATCTACTAGCATCTGCAGGAGTCCTGTTTTGGCCCTCAGGCTGCCAAGACACCAAAACTTATACAAACCACATGCACGTAGAGCTGGTTGGGCCATTAAGTCACCTTGAACATCTTCTTCTACATCTCCATGTTCCCTCTCCCTCCATTCTAGAACCATCCTGCGCATTAAAAATGATTTTTGGTCATCATTTACCTTAAAAATCCTTATGCACGGCTGCATATGTGACTGTTTGCAAAACAACTGCGTATGTACATGGTTTTGGGAGGTTTTTCTGTGTATGGCCATCCCTATACGCGGAAGAAACCCCGATATCCGCATGGGTTGAAACGCCTATTTTAGCTTGGCCTAGAAAATGAAATTGACCATGGAAACTAAATTTTTTTGCATGAAATGGGAAGAGGAGGACATGAGGAGTTACCTGGAACAAACGGTGTCGAATTTCGCCAGACGAAGCTCCTAGAATTCGCGTTGGAAGTTTTGAGCTCAAATGGGTAAAAATTTCAAATGATATGGATTTTTTGAATTTTTTACTATTTATAGAAATCTTTTGAAATCTTTTGAAATTTTTTACCCACTTTCTATAGCTTTTTATCGTTTCTGACCATTTTGGACCGTTTTGGACTAATTTGATGATGTAGGAGTCCATTTTGAGCGTCGTTTTGACCGTGGTTTTGACCTGTTTGTGCCGATTTCAGGTATTATGTCTAAACTAGCATATAGGTTAGGTTTCACATCCGTTTGCACTTTGCATGACCTTATGATCGTTTCATTATAACCTTAGGTATGAACCCATTCTATCTTGTCACAGAACCTTCTTGTTGCTTTTAGAAGTGACATGATGTGAATGATAGAGCTTGACCATACATGGGTGTCCCGAGTTAGCTCTCATTTTGCATTTGGTGCCCATGACGACATTTTTCCTTTAGGGTGTGGGAGTCCTTTGTATAGTATCGCCATAACTTTGTGTAAGAGCCTTATACTCCTCTTGATCTTTTTGCTGGCCATTTTCCCCGGGACTCCCTTATGTCAAGTTGTAATTGCATTATCATGACTTTTGCTTGCCTTATTGAGCCTTATGTTGGCTTCCCTGACTTTGGGTATCAGCTATATAGCCCAAGCTTGTCTCATGTCTAGCCACACAGAGTCATTTTTACATATCCTTTATAGCTTGATTCCCCATTTTTTACCTGGAGGGGACTTTCCCCTGAGTGTCATTATCCTACACATGTGTCCTTGCATTGAGCATAGGTATGTTCCGCTTCTTGGAACTAGTTTGTTTGCCCCTTGACACTCATCTCCTCCTAGTCTGTAACTATAAAGCACTTTTATTCTTTTTCAAGCTTTTCAACATATTTGAAAAAGTTCAACAAAAAAAAAACCAAAAAGCCGGACAGGAAAAGATGTTATCTTTAGCAGCAGTCGAGTCGTGTTTCCTTTGAATAGAGCATTGTATATCACATCCGTTGGTTGGGTTAATATCTTGACTTTAGGAGCTGTACTCATTTCTCTGAGTTTATCTCCATTGACTGGTTAAGCTTCTAGTCCCTATGGAGCCTCTGTCGATGCCTCTTGTGTTGCAATGATGTCCCAGTTTTGTACATTGTGTCTATGCTTCCTACATTCAGTCACCATTCGCCTTTATGCTCTTGTTCAAAGGAAGTTGAAACTTGAGTCGGCCATTCCTCGGTTCTCTTGACTTTGCATGTCGGCCATTCCCGGTACTGATACTGGTTCATGCACATTATGATCGAGTCCTTCCACATTATACAGCTTTGCTGAGTACCTCGTGTTGGATGATGAGGGTGCCTTAATGCCCTCGTTCCAGTGGATTTCATCCCATCGACTTTAGATCATTTATTCTGGGATAAGAATCTATAGTCATTTTGAGTGCCTTGAGACTTGCAGTCATCAGTGGCAGGATCTCTCACCGTCGATAGTTTTGGGAACACATCAATGTCCCCTGATCGATGGATTCTCTCAAGTGTTCGACCTCAACACATTTATTCACACTTGTTAGTTTGCACTCTAGTACCTTGATTCCCATTTTCATTATCGGTGGGTGATCTCGCGTTTGTTAATGGTATACATCAATGACCGGTAATCAGATGATGGAATACTATGTTCGACTTCGACACCTCTATTCACATAGTAGGACATGTACTCATAGTAGATTGTGTAGAAGACCTTCCAGATTGGTGGCATTTCGTATATGCTACCTCCTTGATCGTGCTATTGTTCATGAGATTTCAACTCTCGTGACTTGATTCTAGTGTATGTCAGATATCTTCAACCATTATGGAGATCTTGATCCATTGTATATCTTCAGCTTTCATGGAGATCATGATCCTTTGTATATCTTCATCATGGAGATTTTGATCTATCTATATTGTACGTGGAGATGACCACACATGTCATATTTTGTATCATGCCTATTCATGGCCATTGTACTCTTATGCATCCGGGACTGCTATATGTACTTGCAGTCATGTGCAGAGTTTGATTATTGTATTATACTATTGGATGGCTGGTTCTTCCACTTGGTTCTTCATCACTCCAGTTTTGGGATGGACTTATAATGTATTTCGGCCATCATATCACCCCTTTGACCCCACACATTAGGGGGCATCTGTTATAGCTGATTTTACCACACATGGTGGATCACACATTTATGGCCTTCCCTGTCCTTTTGCAAACTCTTTGGACCACATGGACCATTTTTATACCTTTGATGTTTCCAAGATCATCCCCAAAAACATGTATTATTTTCCACATGCGACTTTTAAACCTATTCTCGCGTATATATGCGGATATGACCATCAAACCCGCGTACATCGGGATGTGTACAAAAGGCCAAATAGTTTTGGAGTTTTCCTTGATGTGGATTCGAGTCACTTGTCTCTTGGCCTTCCATATGCCTTGAGATCGCTTGGATTTGACCTTCCATTACCCCGTTGAAGAACTATATAAGGAACCCTTTGGATACATTGAAAGAGGAGGAATTGAAGAGCAATAAAACTATAGTCCATTGTTGCCGGAGCTTATACTTGAGTTTGCATCCCTTTGTCCCTTGGAGCACTTTGTGTTCTTCCCAAACTTGCCTTTGCTTGTGAGCTTGCTATCGAGAGATGGAGGATTGAAGTGGTGGATGCCCAGGTGGAGGACTCGGTTTCTCCGGTTCGCAGACGTGCCGACAGAGGTTGTCACTATTGTAATCTCTGATTTATGTTAATAGAAATATCTTTTCCTGTCCAATAATGTGTATTTAAATGAGTATTGAATCCATGGATGCTTTTAAATGCTTATATGTTATTGATTATATATGCTAGAGTAGGTCTAACACAATTATATAGCATGCTTGTCTAGTTTGCTGAATGCTGAGAGAGCAAATTGCTAATACAAGTGAGAGTGGAAAAGCTGAACGGGGATCTACATCAACCATCCAGAATAAGGTATGTTTCAAGATACTTTAGTGTTAGATGTTTTGTTTCTCTTGCATATGGGAAAAGATTGATTTCTGTGGTTACTTTGTCTGTTGTGGTACCCCAAGCCATAGGAAGTTTGCTTCGTAACACATGGCTATGGACAGCAAGATGAAATAATTATAGTTGCAACTAAAGGATGAAATGGAGAGGCAATGCAATGGCAGTGAAGTGATGCACCCCACCACCTAATTATCATTGTAGAGTCATGAATGGCCATCGTCTAACTATCACCACCACCTCCTAATTATCACTGTAGTCACAAATGGCCATTAAATGTTCCAAAGCATTTGAAAATTAAGAATAATTCCAACATTAGACTATGAACAACAACAAAAAATTGAGTGCATAGAATAAAAAAGAGGTAATTGAATATGCACAATCTATTATTCATTGTTAGGGCATTTAATTCTATTTTAATGCTTTGTTAGCGACTATATTGGGTCAACATGCATGATCTATTATTATATTCTATGTGACCACATAACTTTGAATTGTCTGTTAGTAAACTAGGTGCAATAAGACCCCAAAGCTTTTAGCCAATTGCATGACACATAAATGGATTTTATTTTGAAAAAAGAATTAAAAAAAAATCAATGGCTAATCTAAGACATAGAAGATTTGGAAAATGAATTTAATCAACATACAAACAAATATGCAGTCAACGTAAATCAAACACAAATGTACATGCATGTTGCTAAGTATAATAATCTGTGTAAAATATGATGTTATTGAGGTTAAATTGTGTAAATATTGGATGTTTTTTATGGTTATTAAATGTTTTAAAAATTATTTTTGGATTAAAAAAACATGATAAATAAATCATTGTCTACGTATTTTTCATCTCTCTCTCTCTCTCTCTCTCTCTCTCTCTATATATATATATATATATGGGCAGATTCGAACAAAACATAGAGAAATTTGGCATTTTTTGGTGAAGGTTTCTAATTTTTTAAAACTCTTAGAGATCACACGAGTCACAACCATCTCAACTATGTATGATGACAAAGTGGATTACGAGAGGAGACCATATATGGGCCGATCTTCAGCTCGGATTTAGAAATTCACATCTCGGGAAGGGATGATGGAAGCCCAGGCAAATAAAAGACGTCGGTCTCGAAAATCCAAGGTACGCCACCTACTATTTCACACACCGTACGCACCCCCGTTTCAGGAATTGATGAGACAAAAAATGCAGAGGTACAGACGAACCAAGGCACAGAGAAAACAAAAGGGATGAGGCCAAAAAAAGGATGTTTGAAAATATCTGTAGGAAGAGACATTCGGCTAACATATATCCCAACGTATTTGAATTTTGCTTTGGTAAGAAGATTCTGTGAGATGATGACATGCAAAGCTGCCTTAACAAACTAGAGCCCTGTATTAGGTTATACATCAGAGTTTCACATTCTTCCGAGAGAATGGTTTCTTGTTAAAGTTAAGAAAGAAGATGATGACACTATCCTGCTCAACCACAGATGGAGCTGGGGTCCATCGGGATTAATCCTAAAGAAATGACATGTTAATTTTAATGCAAAGAGAGAACCACATAACATACATCAAATTTGGGTAATTTTGCTAGGTATGCCAATGATTTTTTTAGCAAAAACGCATTTTAGAAGCTATTGGAAACAATATGGGAAAGTTCCTCATGCTAGAAAACGAGTGGGAAACCAAGATTGACAGAAGATGTGCATGCATCCTGGTAGAAATGGAAGCATATGGTCTCAATGAAGGGTTGTTCGAAGAAATTTTAATAGTGATGCATGGAAGCATATGGTCTCAATGATTGGACTATTGGGAGCTTCCATTCAGATGCTTTAATTGCAGGAAGGTTGGACATCTCCTGAAACACTACATCATTTACCAGGATGACCAAAAGAAAACTTATTTCAAAAAATATGGGTGAGGATAACTTATGGAGGCATTAAGACACCTACAAGGGATGCAATTACTGAAACAATAGCCACATGAAACATCGTTAGTTGGAGGAAAAGGTGACGGACAAAAAACTAAAAAATATTCAAGATACCCTAGAAGAAAAGGACGAATGCCAACTCAATATGATGGAAAAAGGAAAGACTGACACTACTCCCGACCCAAGCGCATCTACGGTGGTAGAAGATAATTCCACTCACACCTCCTTTTGTTCTGATCTTTCATTTTTAAACCCCGTTAAATAAGTAAATGGGATAGAAGAAAATTTAAGAGAAACATGAGATAAACATTCAGAGAAAACACAAATACCCGAGGAGATTGAGAGGAAAACTAATGCCTTAAGTAGGGATTATGAGCTAAGATCCAAAACAAGAAAAGAAGATAAACAAGTCTTGACAAGAGGATTTGCCCCAAGTCAAATTTAAAGGGTGCCAGCAGGACCAAAATCCTTCCTATCCAAGGCTCAATTACAAGCAGCCAAATATATCAAAGAAGGAAAACAATTAACCATTGGAAGGGATCTTAGAGTGAAAAAGGCCCAAACCAAGGTTTCCTGATCATAGTCCTCTCCTAAAACATAAGGGGGTTGGGGGCCTCCAAATTAATAGCCCTCAAATGAATAATAAATTTGATAAAACCAAAAATCATGGTAGTTTAAGAAATAATGATGGAAGGAGAGAAAGCGAAAGAAGTGATGAGTAATTTTTTAAAAGACTAGAGGATGGAAGCAATAAATGTTGAAGGACACTCAAGGAGCATAATTACAGTTTGGAGTCCAAATATAATATGTCATTCGAAATCATTTTACGAAGCAGTGATAGAAACTGAGTTAGAAGCAACATAAACAATGACCTTTTTTCCCCTTCTGAACGTATATGGACCATTCCATGACAGAAGACAATACTGAGAAACCTTAAGCAACGTCGGAGTGTTGGACCACCCCAACTTAATTTTAGTAGGGGAATTGAATATAATCCTCACATCAAGATAATGTTTGGGGGGTAAATGCCTCCTTAAACTCTCTTAGCAATTATTTAGGTACATTATTTGAGCGGAAGAAACTCATTGATCTCCAGCCAGTAAAAGTGGAGCCGACATGGAGAAATAATAGAGGTGGGGACCAAGTCATTTCAAAAAGGCTAGATCATTTTTTAGTAGCAGAAAGCTTCTTCCAAGAGCACTTGGTGTTAAAAAAAATCGTGGAAATAGGAAATATTTTCGACCATCGCCCCATCACGTTGTCAATATCTACACCAGAAAATAATTTCCTTCACCTTTTAAATTTGACCTAGCATGGCTAGAAGATGAGGATTATTGAGCTTTGGTCTATGAGAACTGGAAGTCATTAGAAAACCCCACCATGGCCACTTACATGCAACAAATGGCTAAAAAATTATCTAGAATCAAGAAACTATCAAAGGAATTGGGTTAGAAGCATAAAGTCCATTTTCAAAAGGAATTAAGAGAAACATATCAAAATATTCAAGAGATCCACAGCTCAAACAGTTCAGGAATTTTCACAAACAAAGTTTTGGAGTCCTTAAAGAATTTAGAAAGAAGAAGAAGTACCATTTTAGCTAAAGAAGAGCAACACTAGAGCTTAAAAAGTAGGGCCCTATGGCTAGCGGAAGGAGACAAGAATACAAAGTACTTCCATCGCTATGCCTCACGCATAAAGAGCATAAATACCATTATGGAAATAAAAGATGCGAAAGGAGTCATAGCTCAGAAATTTTAGGACAAAGCAAAGGCAACAGTAAAACACTTCCAATCTAGATTTACAGCTCCAACGAGTTTCCCAATCTCATAAATATTAGAGGTTCTAACATTGTTCCCTTTTCTATTAACATACAAAATGAAGAAGGAGTTATTAGATGAAGTATCCAAGGAGGAATTAAATAAGGTAATACACTTCTTCCAGAAAGGAAAGAGCCTAGGTTTGGATGGAGTTACATTGGATTTCTTTCTAGGGACTTATGATCTATTGAAACAAGATATTATGAAGGTAATAAAAGAATCACAAAAGTCTGGGAAAGTATTAGGAGCGATGAATGCAACATTCATTTCACTAATACCAAAAAACCAGAAAGGGGAGATCTTCGAGGATTATAGACCAATTTCTTGCTGTAATATGATCTATAAAATAATAACCAAGATCATTGCTCAAAGAATGAAACCAATGTTAAGCAATGTAATCTCAGAAGAACAATTTGGCTTTTTGTTTAATAGACATATACATGATGTTGTTTCATTGGCACAAGAAGCTATACACTCTATTAAAAGAGAAAAACTGTCGGCCTTTTCCCTCAAAATAGATATTTCCAAAGCTTATGATAGAGTAAGCTAGACTTTTATTCATCTACTTTTAATTCAAATATGCATGCCATTAACAGTAGTAGATTTGATTATCGAATGCATACAATCAACCTCTTTTGCAGTTCTAATAAATGGAGCCCCATCCCAGTTCTTTTGTCCAACAAGGGGATTCAGACAGGGTTGTCCCCTATCTCCCTCTCTCTTTCTCCTAGTAACAGAGGCTCTTATCCGTATCATTCAAAAAGCCAAGGAGGAAGGGAAATTAAAGGGGGTCGGGATTTCAAGTTTAGTAGAACTTACACATGTACTATTTGTAGGCAACGTTCTACTGTTGGGAGAAGGTTCCTATGAATAAAATTCAAAATATGGTAAAGATCTTGGAGACCTATCAAAAGGCTACAGGAATGGCTATAAACATAGAAAAGTCCAAATTAGCTATTAATAACATACCAGAAGAACTCTTGAGCAGAGAAAGGGAATTGGTCCCTTTCCCAACAGCTCCCATAACAGAAGGAATCAAATATTTGGGCTTTTATCTAAAGCCAAATGCATATTCTTTCCAAGATGGGATTTGGATTTACAAAAAATTAGAAGCAAGAATATTAATGTGGGAGAATCGTTTCCTGTGCAAAGGGGGTCGTTTGGTGCTACTAAAAGTAGTGCTCCAGAGCATACCAGTGTATTGGGATTCAATAGCATATATTCTTAAGGCGATTCTGACAAAAACGAGGAAAAAATGCCTCTCCTTTCTCTGGACAACAACTAAACAGACATAAGGCATCCCATTAGTGAAATGGACTACCTTAGTTTTTCCTAAATCTTGGGAGTTTTTCTAGCTGAGAGCATCCACTCACAGCTATTTAAGTTCCACAACACCAGATTTTTTCAGGTTCCAAACTTATTTGGTTAAGATGTTCCTATTCTTTAATGAGGAGAACCTACAGTTTCCAAAGATGGTTCTCACTGATGAGATGATTAAGAATTTTGGAAAATATATGAGCTTTCTTATGTCTAAGGTGTATAAGGTGTTTTTCCAGCAAAAATTGCCTAGGGTACTACCTCGTATGAAAGAAATGTTGCAATTTTCACCTGAGAAAAGAATTAGAGTCTGGTTCTTGCAGGAAGAAAGTACAATAATCAGAGTGTATGGATTTGTTCATCAACCTTATATTTTACCTGCTTTCTTAAATCCTATAATATTTGCCTTAGAGCTGATTAGGCAAAAGCTCATTGTGGAAAATACACACTTTATCAATTTCAAGAAGTCATCTGAAATCAATTTTCCATGGGTAGTAGGCCCATTCATTATAAAAAGCAAGGCTGCATTGCCTATAGTGGAGATCTATTGAAGGAGATGAGGTTTCAGGTTGTTATAGTTGTCAATTATGATACTCACCATGTCATTTCGATAAGGAGACAAGTCAACAAGAACAAACCATTCAAGCATCATGAAATTGAATGATTGACCGAGACTGCCAATTGGACAGATTATTCTCAGGTGGCACAAAATGGAGAAGATACTCAACAAGGATCCACATCACCTATGAGAGATGATGATGATATATAGCCAGATCCTTTGGCTGTTGTTCCAGTAGCATAAAATATATCTCTCATTGCTAGTTACTTAGAGAAGACAAATAAAAGGGATTTCTCGGATGCCATGGAGATAGAAGAAGAAGACATTGCTTGAACTCCAAGAAGTAGAAAGTTGAAAAGGAAAGTCAAATGGTACATGAATTAGATACAAAAGGAAAGAAGAAGCAAGTGAAAGTCAAAGGAATAGCCTTTGAAATTAAATAATATACTTTCTCAGAGACACCCAAATATTCCAAATCTCAGTTCAAAACTAGAGCTGAACTGTTTTACAAGTATAGAGATGAAAAAGACGTGGCTGCAAATGAATATTTAAAGCTGTATGCAGATGTTAGAAAGATTTCAAACAAGGATGTGCCCTTGATGACTGTTAGGGATCATGTTCATAACACTTTGAACCTAGCAGTAGCAACTAAGAATAAAATTGCTGAGATGAGAATGAATCTAGAAAACATTCCTATACTTGATAAGATTAATCTCCACAAACAAAATGGGGAAGTGATCTATAGTGAACTACTCAAGGCCACTTTAAAGGTGTTTAGATTGCAATCTGACAAGAGTAAAGTTGAGAACTAGTTGAAACAAGAAAGGGTTGAAAATAAATCTCATCAACAGCAAATTAAGAAGGTTCAAGGTGATTTACCGACTGTTGACAATGAAGCCAATAAAGGAGCAACAACACACAAGTTGCTAAATGAAAAAGAGAACACCATCCAAGTGTTGAAGAAGAAATTGAAGATTCCTGCTACCCAACTCATTCAAGCTTACATAGATGGAGAAGGAAATGGAAACTTTGAATTAAGAATTGAACAACTGTAAGGCCAAATTGTTGAAGTATGATTAAGAGAAGAAGCAGTGGGAAAAAAGACTTAAGTCTTTTGATTGAAAATGAGAAGGCTCTAAAGCAAAAACATGCAGAATTAGAAAAGGAGTTAAATGAAAAAGAAAAAGAGCCCGAGGTGCAGATTGTTTCACCCCCTACACAAGTTAACACCGACTCTGTTGTACAAGCAATGTCTCAGGTTAGCCTGAGAGATTTGGAAATTGTTGGATTAAAAAACCAAAATAAGAATTTGGAGAGTTTGTCCTTGAAGAAGGAGGATAGAAAGGATTGGGAAAATAAATGAAAATAGCTTTCAGATAAAAATGACAAACTAATGAAACAAGTAATAGGACAATTGGCAGTGCAGGGAGCTAAACACATGATTTGGGATGTAATTATAGCTGAGGCCGTTAAACTTAGGCCTTACTTAGATTATATTTTGGACAAGGAGATTGTAATGCAGGAAACCAGGCAAAGTGTTACAGTAGTGAAAGAAGTTTTAAATAAAAATCCAATAGATACTACCAATAACACAATCGATTTTTTGAATGGTTTGACTGAAGACTATCTAAAAGCTGCAAATATTAAGGACAAGATTTCAGTCATTAAATGGGCCAAGAAGGTGGTCAACAAACATCAAGACCTGGATACAGTACAAGAAAAAATTGATATTATGACCCATCAAGTGAAAATGTTCACTGAAAGGTTCATGCAATTATTTAAAAGGGGATTGCCTTTCTTTTGGGAAGAAAAAGGTAGTATGTTTTATAAAAAAGATAGACTGGTTAGTTGCAAATTGGACCATAGAAAGTTTTAAGATATGCAACAATCCTTGTCTGGGAGGACAATAATTGATAAATTATCAGAATATTTTGAGATGTTGTTTGATTTTAGAGCCATATGTGCACAATTGCCAGATTTTTCTTATATGGAACATGAGGAGCTAAGAGTATTAGCAAAAGAAATGGTTAATTTGGATCTGCCAACTGTCGACCAGTGGAAGACAATTGAGAAGTATGGAAATAAAGTACAGGTTATGTGGATGAGCATCTACTGAATATTTGTCGAAGGCCGTCAAAGACCATTTTTGAAGACTAGTTATTTAGCATTTAGTTTATTTTGCATAACAATTATTAGTTAGAAGATTTAAATGACAAATGTAAAAAGATAGCTATAGCCTATTTTTAGCATAGTTAGTTATTAGCTCATGGAGCACCATTTTGTATTTAAACATGTTTTGTAATGAAACAAGGGTTGGAACTCATGAGATTTTGCATTGTAATCAATGATTAATAAAGTTACAAAGCCGAAGCTGGCCTTTTCAAAGATTCCTTTGTTGTCTTTATTACAGTCTGTATTTCCTTTCCTTTATGTGCATGTGTTTCTTGTTTAGTACTTCCATTATGTTTTCCCTTTCATGTTTGAATGAGTTTACAATAGTGCAGAATTCACAATGATATGGTATGTCTATTACTTTCAAACATTCACAAAATTTGTTCATCTAAATTTAATGTTGGATTCATCCCAGTTTGATGCCCACATTAATGGACTGTTTCTAAATTCCTCCATAATCACCAAACAAAAACATTTTGACTGTAATGAGATTGCTACCTTGCCTTTGTTAAAATTTTCCCATGCAACAACATTGTTAATATTATTGTTCCACATTATGACTCCATGCCCAATGTACATTTGTTTCAACCACCAACAATCTTAGAATTTGTCGTTTGTATACATATATCTGGCTCGCGAGAAAAGTACCGAGAGATCCCTCTCTGGAGGGAAAGAAGCCAACTTTCTTTCCTTAAGCTTGGTTTTGTGGTTACCTTGGGGTTTATCCATTTACAACCGGGGGTAAAACCTGAGTGTTAACATATTGGCATCATTGCTGGGGAACAAATTTCATATATGCCTTGGGAGAATGACAAGGAGATTTCAAGAAGAATTTTTTTTATAGGCAAGCATAGATTCTTGCATCTGAGATTGGTTGTACCTTTTCCCTGGCGACTCCACGTTGATTTCAAGAAGATTTTTAGAAAAAGATATCCTAGCTTCCAGGAGGACACACACTAGAGGTAATCCTTCTTCTGAAATGTTATATGGTGTGGAAAACCCAGAAAGATTGATTAGACGTAGGCTTGGTAAAGAAAAAATAAGTCTTTCTCAAAATGAAGGGTCTTTTTCTTAGAAATTTCATAGTTTTCTAGATTTTGAGTGGGAAACAAGTTTTAAAAGATCTCTGTTAAGGTCTAAATCAGAATTAGATCTAAAACAAACAAAAATAAATCCTAATAGGCTTTAGTCATACTTTCTTGATTCTCTGTGGCATAATATTCAAGATACTATATAGGTTGAAGAAAATAATCCTCTTGTTCAAAAATTCAATGCACATATTTCAAGCCATGTTCACATCCCTCCTCAATGTCCCCCTATTGTACTAAACCCTCTTAGACCCATGGCAGCTAGGTTTTCTCCTTTGTATTTGCATGTTGTATTGCATGATTTACCTCAAAACTACTCTCAAAGAATATCCTTGTTTTATGGGGAAGGGAACTTCACATCAAGACAACATATGGATAGATTTGAAGATTTTATTGATTTGGAGGAGGTAGATTATGATGATGCTAAGATGAGGCTGTTTGCATAGAGTTTGTCTAGAGAGGCAAAATGATGGTTTAAATATTTATCTGCAAGATCCATTCTTACCTTTGAAGCCTTCCAAACTTTGTTTCTAGATAGGTGGGAAGATAAGAAAAGTCCTCTACAAGTTATTTCTCAATATAACAATTAGAAAAAGGGAATTTTGAGTATGTTCATGAGTTTTCTAGTAGATTTACGATGGTGTATAATTCTATACCAGCACATATCAAACCCTTAGTAGGTGCTTCCCAAGTCCATTATGCAGATGTTTTTGAGAGTGATTTTTGCTTGTTGTTTAAAGAAAGAAAATTTATAAGTCTTCCTGCAATGTTTAAGGATGCCTTGGAGCTAGTAGCTAATTTGATGGCTTCTGGGAAGATGAAACATAGAGTGGAAGTGGATAGAAGAAGAGCAAGAGAAGAAAAGCAGCCCTCCACTTCTATTGTTGTTGCTTCTTCTTCAATTGATGCAAAATTTGAAATGATGATGAAAACTATGGAAAGGTTAATGGACAGGTTAATGGACAGGTTGGATTTAGACAATAGACCACCCAATAGAGAGCAACCTAAACCTCAAGTAAGAAACCCCAACTTCAGAATACCACCCCCTCCTCCTCCTCCTCAAAACAGGTAGAGAGACCCAAGAAACCTGAGAAATCCTGAAGATCAACAGATAAGGCCTTCTTTTCATGAAAACTATGTTGATGATGAGGAAGAAATTGATCTAATGGATAATCAGGTTCACCATTTTGATGATTTGGATACATAAATATATCTCACTAAAGAAGAGCATAATTTGTGTGCTCAAGAAGATGATAGTAATATTTCTGAGGTGGATTCAGAGCAATATCAGAGGGGTTACCAAAATGCCATGGATGATTTTCAGAGGAACCTGAAATTGAAAAGTAGAGATGTAACTATAAATATAGGAAGGGCTAATGCAAATCAGCCTTCTAGTAGTCAAAATAATAATAAAAAACAAAAAGAGAAACAAAAAGAAAAAGATGCACAAAAAATTGTAAGTAATACTGGAGAAATATAAAAAGAAATCAAACAATCTATGCCAATTGACGTAGATAGAGCGGTTTCCTCTTTCAATATACAAAATGAACTATCTAAAATAAAAATCCCCATTCCATTCAATGAGATGTTAAGAAATAATGAATATAGAGAAAAGATAACCAAAATGTTGAAGAATGGAGATGATTGTCAATCAAATACCCTATAAGTAACATATGATGGTACTACTATAGTCCTTGGTCCCAGAGTTGAAGACACAGATGAAGAGGATTTCCCTCCTTTTTATGTTAGTATGAATGTTCATGATATGATTTTGCACAATTCTATGCTTGATTCAGGAGCATCTCACAACTTAATTCCAAGGGTTGTAGTGAAAAGCCTAGGATTGGAGATTACTAGGCCTTATAAAGACCTGTATTCTTTTGATTCTAGAAAAAGTGAAGTGTCTGAGACTAATTAAAGATATGGTGGTGACTCTTACGCAAATTCCAGCCAAAAGCATTGTTATGGATGTGGTGATGGCTGATATTCCTGCTAAATTTGATATGCTATTGTCAAGGTCACGAGCTTCTAAATTAAAGGGAACATTACAAATGGATATGTCATACACAACTATTCCTTTATTTGGAGGTCATAGAAGTTTGTATAGAGAAAAGTGACTTGCATATGTGGTGAGTAGGCAAGATAAACCTGATAATCACCCCATATATGCTGTAGATACTGATTTAGGGTCTTCTATATTCTTCCATGATTCACATGCAGATCCTGAAATAACAATTGTGGTGGATTTAAAAGAGGATAAAGAGTTTGCTCGAAGATAGGAGGCATTGAAAAAGAAATAGAATGAAGAGGGGCTGTGGAAAATGTTTTTTGATGGGTCTCTCAGCAAAGAGGGAGCGGATGTTGGTGTATGGATAATTTCTCCTAATAGGGATTGTAAACTGTACTCTTATAAGTTAACTTTTGAATGTACAAATAATGTTGCAGAGTATGAGGCTCTGCTGTTAGGTTTACATGCTTTAAAATATTTGGGAGCTAAAAGAATATATGTGTTTGGAGATTTTGAGTTAGTGATTAACCAAGTGAATGAAAACTATCAGAATAAGAATCCTAGGATGAGAGCATACATAAATGAGCTCTAGGTTATGTTGGGTAATTTTTTTCATAGAGCATAGAGTCAAATTCATTCCCAGACTAGAAAACCAAGTAGTAGATTCATTGGCTACCACTGCTGGTAATTTCAAAGTTCCCATATATTCAAAAAAGAAATAAAAAATAGAAGTTGTACATAGACCTTCCATTCCTGACAATTCCAAGTACTCGCAAGTATTTGAGTATGATATGCAAATAAAAAGTTTTATGGAAATGTTAGACATTTGTAAATACCCAAATAGATACAAAAATCAAAACAATTAAAACTTCCATGAAAGTTTACAGACTAATGATGAAGATGCTAAAAATAAAAAGCTTAAAAACGTGATTGGAGGAAAGGACATAATACAACTGAAAGTAATTATATTTCAAAAGGTCTGATTCCTATTGAAAAACTATTTGACGAAAATGATGTTGCGAAAGATCCAAAGGTTCAACCTGTTGAAAATGACACTGAAGACCAAAACATAGAACTGAAGAAGTACCCAGAATTGTAAAGTTGTCTAAAAATTTGCCTGTGGCTGAGAAAGAAAGATACATTCATCTAATGAAAAATTATGTGGATGTGTTTGCATGCAATTATGAATATTTGAAGGAATATGATACTTCTATTATACAACATACTATTCCTATCAAACCTGGAGAAAATCCATTTAGACAAAAGTTAAGAAGGATAAATCCTATATTGTTGCCTCTAATAGAAAAAGAAGTCAAAAAACTGTTTAATGCAAAGATCATTGTTACTCTTAGATTCTCTAAATGGGTAGCAAATTTGGTACTAGTCAGAAAGAAAAATGGTGAAACCAGACTTTGTGTTGGTTTCATGAATTTGAATAAAGTATTACTAAAATATAACTATCCTTTACCTAAGATGGACCATATTCTGTAGAAAGTAGTAGGAGCAGAGAGAATTTCCACCATGGATGGTTTCTCTGGATATAATCAAGTAAACGTTCTTCAAGAGGACCAAGAAAAAACTGCTTTTACTACACTGTGGGGTACTTTTATGTATGCCAAGATGCCATTTGGGTTGATGAATGCAGGAGCCACTTTTCAAAGAGCCATGGATATTGGTTTTGTTGAGGACAAGGACAAGTTTGTAGTGATTTATATGGATTATATAACAATGTTTTCTAAATCTAACAGGGACCATGTGAAGCATTTGGAGAAAGTCTTTTTGAAATGCAGAAGGTATGGCATTTCCCTTAATCCCAGGAAATCAAATTTTGCTTTGAAGGAGGGAAACATATTGGGTCATATTATATCTAAAGATGGAATCAGAAATGACCCTGATAGAGTGAATTCTATTTTGAAAGTAGAAGAGCCCAGGAGTAAAAAAGAAGTGCAATATTTCATTGGACAGGTGAATTTTTTGAGAAGGTTCATTCCAAGTTTTGCTGAAATTTTGAGGAATATCACCAATATGTTGAGAAAGGATAATGAGTTTAAGTGGACTGTAGATGCTAGAAAATCTTTCAAAGATATTAAGAAATGCATTACTGAAGCCCCAGTCTTGGTAAGCTCTTATTTTTCAATATTTTTTTGGTAATTTCATATGATTCTGAACACACCATTGCTGGAGTTTTATTGCAGAAGAATAGTCAGAATGATGAGAAACCTATTGCTTTCTTTAGAAAAGTGTTGAGAGATGAAGAACTGGAGTATGACATTATGGAGAAACAAGCTTATGATTTAGTGAAGTCTTTGAAGGATTTCAGGGTATACATTCTTCATTCTCATATTGTGGCTTATGTCCCCAACAATGTGGTAAAAAGTATCCTTACACAACTTGATCCAAAAGGTAAGAGGGATAAATGGATTGATGTTATGTTAGAATATAATTTAGAGATCAATCCTACTAAATTGGTGAAAGGATAGGGGTTGGCTAAACTAATGACAGATTCAAACTGTGAATCCTTGCAACTAAATTTCTTGACTAACACTTCTAACCAGGCTGAGCCAGGATTGCAGGTGATCTCATATTTTAATCTATCTCCATGGTACAATGATATTGTATATGTATTGCAGCACTTGCAGGATCTTCTTGGATTAAGCAAAACAAGGGCTAGATCAGTCAAATTAAAGGCAACAAAATTTTGTGTCATGCATCAGTATCTATATTGGAAGGATCCATGTGGAATTTTATTGAATTGCTTGTTAGAAAATGAGGCTCAAAACACCATAAAAGAATTCCATTAGGGGGTTTGTGGAGGACATCATTCTTGGAAGGTAACATCTGAAATTTTTTTGAGGGCAGGGTTCTATTGTCCTTCTATGTTTTTTGATGTATATAAGGAAATCACCACATGTCACCAGTGCCAAGTTTTTGAAGGGAAAATAAAATTGGTGCCATTGTAATGTCCCAAATTTTTCATTGGGTCACAATGGCCAAATCACATTTTCCATATTCATGAAAGTTGTCAAATGGATGCAAAAAGTCAAATAATTACCGAGGAAAATCACTAGTTTCCTAGGTTGGGGGTGGAAGCTTTGAGATTTGGAAAATGATGTTTAGACATTAGAAGATGATAGATATTTAATAATGTAGCTTATTAAATAAATACAAGAGAAAATTGAAATGGCTATGGAGAATGGAGACACATGGAGACTATGGGGCCCACTCAATCTAGAATTCCTATGTTAAATGGAATCCTCTTCTTGTAATTTAGAATATATGGGAAGCCTAATGTTTTGGGATGGATTATGAGGTTAATATAATTTTACATATACCTCATAGGTCAAATTTTGGATGAATTGTAACTTACATGGGAGAGGAAGAGCCAACTGGGAGTTTCATGGACCCTTGGCTAGATTGCCCTTACATTTATGACATCTATGACACCAACGATGGAGATTCTATGACAGTTATGACACAAGTCAAATATAAAGGATGAAATACTGACATATTGACATGTTAGGCTTGAATATAGCATATTATATATTGAATTTTTTATTTGGAGAAGGCCAAGAGGTTCCTACTCAAATTTGGGAGAAGAAGGAAGGCGAAGAGAGAGGCCACATGGCATAGCATGAGCAACCACACCAATTCGACTTGGATTTGGTTTATGGATGGATTTGGAACCTTATAATACCAATAATGTTTATAAAATACATGGATCATCCATAAGAAGAATCTTTTTTATCATTTGATGAATTTGGGTTTGTGAAGAGAGAGAGCTAGTGGATGACTAGTTCCTTGCCTTAGCCAATTTCGAGGGTGAAAGATTCCCATCCTAATTGGTGATTTGGAGAGGCCACTTAGGTATTTCAAGGAGCTTAAATGGAGTCATAAGTTACAGGTTCAAGCTATATGAAGTTCATGGACATATCAATATCAGCTTGTTCTTCCATTCATCTCAAGTTTTCTCACCATATTTCAACTCTATGGAGTGAGGCGCACTTGGTGAGATATTCATCTCTTTGAGGGAGATTATATTGCTCCAGTATTTTTTATTCTGATGTAAATTATATGTATTTAAATTTCATAAATATCTCAGGTCGAAAGGCCAATATATCTCATGTATTATTGTCCAATATTGAAGAAACAGTGCCATTTCCCCAATACCTTGTTGTAAACTCTTGCAATCTTGATGGAATCGAACATATGTGTGCAACATTGATGATTTATGAATGAATTAACTATAATTAATGTATAATATGGGTTTCATGTTCAGTGTCTAATAATTTGTGTCCATTGGATCGATTTTCATATCATTTGGACCAAACTACATCTCATTTCCCCAAGGGTCCAAAACTAGTTTTTTATATCTGATTGAAGGAAGTGATAACATAAAATGGGAGTTTGATTGGTTCTGCATATGAGTATATTATAATGTATTATACACATCCCCTACTTCAATTTCATAATTTTAGTGAGTTTCTGTACATTTGGGAAGCCATTCCGGCAATTACCCGGGAGGGATTTGAGCCCCAAAATTGCTAGTTAAAGCATCTATCTTATTCAGAATTTGATATAGACTTTCAGAAGTAATTGGAAGGAAATAATACACCCGTAAAAATTATAATTAAGTTATTATATCACCCATACACCTTCTCGTACAATTCGAGAACATTTGGAGCTATTTGGAGTCATCTACCATTGGGGGTTGGAACCTCAAAATTACCAGTAAATTCATGGAGTTCCCTTGGATACCTATTCGACCCAAAAACCACATATGATGATTAAAATATAATTTAATTAATGTCTGATAAAAGATACAAGTATCATACCCACCATTAGTGAAGGTTGTACATTTCTTGGAAGAGATTTGTTCAAGGACCCAGGGGGGGATTTCCACCTCCCAAATTGACTAGTCTTGTCCCGAAAATTCTTCCCTTGGAAATTGCAGACCATAATTGGTTATATCAGTTGATTATATGTCTAATATATGTTCTCATATGTCCCATCACCCCTTAGGACATTCCTCATTAAGTTTGAAATCAAATGGAGGAATTTTGGGATCAATTGATTCCATTTAACTAGAGTTGTAAGAAGTTGAATTTGAGTACAATGTGAAATAATTGAAGAATTGGTATTTTGATAAAATTTCCTAAAAGGGAACATTAAAGTGGTATCAAAACATGGTATTGGAACCTATTGAATTTATGGATGGTATAGATGAATTGAATAAAGTTATTAAGTCATGTGGCGATGATATGACCATGCAGGTTAAGCAAGCAATCGAATTGATGGCTAGCCAATTTATGGGTAGTAGAATTTTCCATCATGAAGAGACACATAATACTATTTATTTTGAAGACCTTAATGAGTGGTTGAAGTAAGTTATGAAAAATAATTCAAATAAGAACTCATTAAGGAATAATCATCAATGCACAAGTAGGGAGGAGACCAAGGAGCTACAAATTTCTGTGGGTGGTGAAGAAGAAAAAGCATTACATGAAGAGGATCAAAATTCACTCCCAAGTAACTCTAAAAATTGTGAAGAGACATCACATAAGTATGAAGAAGTTTCTATTGAAAACACTGAAGATCATTTTGAGACACATTCTACCTTGGATACAAAACAAAGAGAATCCATTGATGGATGCTTGAACTATGAAGGAGTACCTACTAATGGGTGCTCACACCTCTATGTTGGTGACATAGAGATGAATTTTGAAAGAGTGCTGCAATTAAAACTTCCATTAAACATGAAAATGAAGACCTTGTAGCAGTTGAATAAGAAAAACGATCAACTTCCCCATCACCACTTGAGCTTCATGAAGTTGGTCCAAGCAAGAAGGAAGAATATGAGGAGGATCATTTGCAAGAGCCTCATTTTATTGAAGGGTCCTTAAAGATGAATGAAAAGAGGATCCAAGAGGCCCTTAGAATACTCCATGACACTCAAACATTGGTATCAAATTCTTGTTGGAGAGCTACTTCCTTGGAGGAGCCATCCTTCTTTGAAGACATGGAGAAGATTCAAAGAGAAATGTGGAACATCAAAGGTAATTTCATGTCTTTGATTTTTGATATAAAAATTTTCATTGAGCTTAGTGAATGGTTACATGAATCCTACTTGAAGAATAATGAATTTATTCATAAGCTCACAATTCAAAATGAGCAACTTCTTGAAAAGTTGCAAGACACTTGTTTTTCCTCCTATGTTTCAGATTGTCAAATGGTAGATTGTTTGGAGGATTCTCATGACATGGTGGATCATGAGAAATTTGGAAATTTGAATGTACTTGATGTGTTTGAAGATGAACTTGAAGAGATCCAAACACTTGATGTGGTGGAAGAGGAGCTTGAATTGTCTCTTGGTGAAGGTTATGCAATTTTTAAAGAAGAGCATGATTCCTCTAAATTGGAACCAATATATGACAAAGGTTTCACACTTTTGAAGGAACTGCATGATACTACCCATATGGATCCTTACCATGATGAAAATTCTGCACTTTCTAATCATTTGGGTGAGTTAGTTCATTCTCCTACATCCTACAATTTCATGTTTTGCAGCATTAGTCTCAATGAAGTATGGGTGAAAGGGTTCTTTTTGATGGTGCCACATGAGGAGTATGAAACTCCTATATTTACTTTTTATGATGACATGGTTGGAGAACACTATTATTCACATTTGCAGCAGCATATTTTGTTACTTTATGATGATGCACATCTACATGGATGCACCTATGATATGCATTTGAGTCACTTGAAGACTCATGGTTTTTATTGCTCAACACTTGGTTCATTTGATGTTGGAGGAACTTCATCCGACACTTGGGTGAAGAGGGATATGAATGAGGAACATTATTATTGGCAGCAACATCCTCTATTATTTCATGATGATATACATATTCATGGGTGTATTGATGAGACTTCTTTGAGCCACTTAAAGTCTTCATGTTTTATTTGCTCCTTATTTGGTCCATATTTTGGTGGAGTTTCTTCATTTACTTCTTGGATGAAAGAACAAATGGCTGATTATTATTTTGATGCATATTACATTATTTGGGAGAAGCATTATACGACATGGGATCCTCACATATGTCATTGGAGCAGATTTGATTGGTCACTTAAAGAAGTATGCACTTGGCAAATGGTAGTCTACTCACTTGGAGGTATAAGCACTTTCATGATTTTTTGATGAGGCACCTCCTTGACGTATATTTTTATTATGTTGTTATGTACTTTGATGATATATCGTATGTACTCATGATGTTTGGAAGAATGCATACAAGAAAATGGGATCCATGAATTATCTATCCTAATGGTATGAGTTGGAGAGCACTCTTAATTGTTGGAGTGCAATGCAAGCAATGGGACCCTGGGATAGTTTTTAGTCCCATTGATTCCAAATTCTTTGGGAAACAAGCAATATGAGAGATGGATTCCCCACTCAATAAGGTTATGTTAATCAGAGTAGTGCAGCAGAAATCATGGTGGTTTCTCTCTAAAAACTTCATGGAATCTCAAAGACTCAAAGTGGGCAGCTCAGTGGCAACTTCAAAGAATCACACAGAAAGAAGGTTCTTCAACAACCATGTTTGAAATTGCTTGAGGAAAAGAAATATTGGGAAGGGAGGATTTGTAATGTCCCAAATTTTGCATTGGTTCACAATGGCCTAATCACATTTTCCATATTCATGAAAGTTGTCAAATGGATGATAAAAGTCAAATAATTGGCAAGGAGGAAAATCACTAGTTTCCTAGGTTGGGGGTGGAAGCTTTGAGATTTGGAATAAGGGGGTTAATAAATGATGTTTAGAAATTAGAAGGGGATAAATATTTAATAATGTATCTTATTAAATAAATACAAGAGAAAATTGAAATGGCTATGGAGAATGGAGACACATGGAGACTATGGGGCCTACTCAAGCTAGAATTCCTATGTTAAATGACATCCTCCTCTTGTAATTTCGAATCTATGGGAAGCCTAATGTTTTGGAATGGATTATGAGGTTAATATAATTGTCCATGTTGCCAACATTTTTGTACTATAGTTGGGTTACCTAAGGAGCCACCGGTTGACAAACATGTCCAATGTTTGATTCCAGTGTATCAGTTGATCTGTCTTTATGTCTAGCTAATATTGGCTAGCCAGTTTTTCATTTGAATAATTTTGACCATGGCCTAGCGGGGTTTGTAATAAAATGTGCTAGTAGGGTGTTTTGAGTGGTTCGGTCTCCTAAGATGTAGAATCTCAACTAAGGTATTCCAAGGAGTTTTTTTCCCTTGACAATTATGCTTTGCCTATAGCCGAGTATAATTGACGAGGTTTTCTCCCACTTCCTCCAAAGTTGGAATGCCCGATTTTGAATTCTGGGCCTTGGGGGGTTATTAGAGCCCAAATGAGTATATATAAACCTACTAGGCATTGTTATAATAGAGCATGGTCATGTCCTAAGTCAATAGGACCTTTAAAAAAATTTCGAAAAAAAATAATTTTCGGACGGGTTAAAAAATTATTTTTTAATTATTTCCCTAAGTTTTTTGATTAATTTTTCCATAAATTAATTGGAAAAATCCCGTTTGTAATAAGTTAGTCATCTGGACTCCAAATTCAGTGATTGAAGGCTCTAACCTTAAGCCAAAAATCATTCTTGATCGGCCAGCCAGTCAGATCCAAGTTTCAGACAATCAATCAGACACATAATGCTCATTTTCTCAAAAAATCATTTTTGGGGAAAAAATGATTATTTTGGAGAAAATTAAAACTCTCCAAATTAATCCAAATTCAATGAAATAAAAGGCTAAATGACATCTCAATGGGAATTTATGATGATTGGATTTATCATAACTCAGCTTCAGTCAACATTCAGTGAGCAATAAAGATATATTCAGTTAACGGATTTGTCATCTCCAGCTAAACTCCCGAATTGGATGAGATGGAGAGCACTCATTGGTTTGATGATTTGATCGAGGAAAGAACCGATGATAACATTATGATCTGACAGCAGTAGGCTCCTCCATACCTAGCGGTGGATCCTCCATACCTAAAAAGAGGTTTTACCTACCAGCTCATGCCCCTATTCATGCTCACGCCCTCTCTCTCCACCAGATGCGCCCTCACATGTGTGGGATGAATATAAGCTTGGTTTTCACTACTTAGGGTTGGAATGGGGGTGACATTCCTGGGTGGAGGCCTCCCCTCATTCCCATCTCATCTTCTTTAGGTCTGGTCTTTCAGTGGTGGCCGGTCTGGTTAGGTCTGGTTTTTTGGTTTTAGGGTTTTGGGTTCTTCTTTCATTATATAAATAGAGGGTTATTTAGCTCTATTCGGATGGATTTTTGTGTAGAGAAACTCTGTACAAACTCTATAAATGCTTGTTGCTTTATGCAACCGTGGAATAAATTTTAAGGCTTTGGAGGCTCATATGGTTTGTTAAATGTGGATGGATGCTTGGCGAATGAGGTGATAATGTTTCAATTCTCTCCTTTCATGCTTAATGTTGGTTAATGATTCATGCTTTATAAGGATTCTGTAAGCACGTAACATGAATTATTTGAAGTTTCAATTTAATTGTTTATGGTTTTGCTCTTAGGAATTGAAAATAGCATTGATTATTCATTTATATGATATGCTCTTTTACATTTCAATTGATAAAACATACATGATCTAATCCATCTTTTGGCAAGTGTTTGAGTTGAATTTGTGTAGATCACTTCATCCAATCAAGTAGGAGTTTGAGCTCAGGTGTATCCTCTCCTCTTGAAGTCAAGACAACTTCCGGAATTTTCAAGCTTCAAAGAATCCAAGCATCAACAAAAAAGCCACAGGTTTGAATGTTTTTCTTCATTTTTCTTCATCTTCCAATGATTAAGAAATTTTTACATTCTTGGGTTAGGGAAAGGTTTGGGCTAAAGTGAACATTCATTCACCAAGCCTTATGCCCCTATTGGTTGTCTCGTCTTCAATTTGTAGCCATCTTTCTCTTTTTATTGCAGCCCTTTATTCTCCTCTTTCGCTGCCCACTTTTGCCCTCTTTCTTCGCTTTTTGAAGCCCTCTTTTGGCCTCTTTCTTCACTTTTTGCAGCCCTCTTTTGGCCCTAATTTGCAGCCTCATTTACCTTTCTTTGCAGCCACTTTTTGGGCCCTAGTTTCAGCCATCTTCATCACTTTTTGCAGCCCTCTTTCTTCAATTTGCAGCCCCTCTTTCACCTTTGTTTTCAGCCTTCTTTGACCTCCTTTCGTCCTCTTTTCACCCCTTTTTCACTTCTCTTTTCATATCCTTTTACTCCTCTTTTTCTTCTTCCAGTTTTGGTAAGGGTTGAGTAGTTTTTTGTTACTAAGTTTGTAGATCTAGTTTCAATTTATGTTTTATGAACTGACACCATAACGAGTTTGTGTTAAAAGCTCTTAGTTTCAGGCAGGTGAAGGAGAGCCCAAAGGCTAAAAGCAAGCAAGGAAGCAAGCAAGGGCAAAAGGACCAAAACATCTCCCTCCTCTTTCTTCCCTTTCTCACCATCTACTCTTTCATGAAGAAGCTGAGCATAACAAAGCATTGTAAAAAATTAATAAAAAGGCTAGTGGGAGCAAGCCTCCCATCTTTTCTACTTCCCCTATTTGGGGGAAGTGTGTCTTGTGTTCCTTGTCATATTTCTTAGTGTAGTTTTAACTTAAAGCACTTAGCTTACTTCTTTTGATTAGACTTAGTTTCTATTTCCACTAATTGCTAGTTGTTCATTAAGTATAGCTACTAATTGCTATATTAGACTTTATTAATTGCATCGTGGTATCTTTCTCTATAACTGTCAATCTTAAAAAGAACCAAAATCTCTTGAATCTCACCATAAGGTGGATCAAGAGTGCTCTCTGTCGGAGAGTTTGTTTAACCATCTTTCTTTTATTTCCATGCATTCTACTATTTTCTAGTTAACTAATTAATTCTTAATTAAGACTCTTGAACTTGCAATAACACAAGTCAAGAGCACTCTCTGTTGGAGAGCATTAATAGATCCGCACATCCTTGCATTAGGAATTTAGATTAGATAAGTCTCTTGAACCTTTGTCAGAAGACAAGGTCAAGAGCGCTCTCTGTTAGAGAGTTTTAATTAACTAATTTAATAAAATTTACAACACACACACCCCTAATTAATTAACTCCCTCCCCCTCCTTGCCGGAGTATTCTCTGACCGGTCTCAGATAAGAGTACCCAGAAATGGCACTGGATCTCTAAACCCTGCAAGAGTAATTTAATAGAACTTAACACCTCGTAACCAATGCACTGGCGTTGTAGGGAATCTTCCAAAGTACTTCGTAGTAGAGGCACCAGAATCCTGTTGTCTAAGCTTCTCAGCTAGCTGGTCAATCTTCGCGATACTAGCGTGGGATACTGGGTGGGCCCGACATGCCTTCAACAGAAGGAACTTAGAATATTTTCCTAGATTTTGACAAACCTTTGTTGACACCTAAATCAAGTGCACATAAAATCCTTAAAACCTACCAAGAGCATTCGCATAATCTAATACTCACTAGTTGGATTCCTAGACTTATTATTTTATTTGCGCATTTCAGTGTCATTGACTCCATAAGGCACTGGTCCTTAATTAAATTTGCATAATTATCTTATATTGATCAATTGTCTATGGTTCATTATAATTGCTATCTCTAAATGCTTAATCAAAAGTTTGGAATTTATACTTTTCTTTTAATCTCTTGTCGCAACGTGGATTGCTCTTTTGATTTTGTGTCACATTCATAATAAGTAAACACCTTCAAATGTTAATAACTCCTAAGTAACATTCATCCGCATCCACAACCTTTAAAAACACTTTAACAACTTAAGAGCCATAGAAACTCTTTTGTAGGGACTACCCCCCTTGGCTTCGTTAGGAGTTAGCCTAAACGGAGGATCTAGGAGTAGGTGACAGTACCTAGCTCCGTGCTTGCCCCCAAGGTCACACCTCTCCCACTTTTCTAAGTGAGGAGACAACTTTCATTAGATTTCTACTGCTGGTGTGCGATCGACGGACAACATCTTTTGGTGCTGTTGCCGGGGACAAATATTTTTGTTCTTGGACGACCTTTGTTTCTTTTATTTTTTTACCTTTTATCCCCTTTTTGGTATATTTTTAGTCCAATCACTCTCCGAAATTAGACTTAAGTCCACCTGGTGACTCCACTATCAGTTAACACCTCAAGGTATTCTACTAGAAGAAACTTTGAAGGTTTGTTTGATTTCATCCCTGACCCTGAAAAAGTCTATAGGAGGAGACTGAACAAACTAGCTTCTCGTAGGATCCTTGCATAACTTGGATCTGAGTCTGTTTCAGACATCCACCTTTTATTTCCAGAAAACTTAGAAAATTTGCAAAACAATAGCTATTCCCTTGACACAATGGGTGACTTCTTTACTCAACTCAACTTTACTAAGATAGCAGGTCAACCTCATGACATTCCTGGAAAGGCTATCGACAAACTTATGACCTATAATGGCACTGATGCCTCTGTCTCTATTGAGAAACCTCTCATAAATTTCTCTAGGCATTGCGGTTCTTATGTTAGGGGTGCTGATAAACATGAAGATGTATACATGACCTTGTTTGCTTTGTCTTTGGATGGCAAGGTTGGCAACCGGTATGATAATTTGCCAAACAATTCTTTTACCACCATAACAGACTTCAAGACTGCTTTCCTTGGAAAGTTTGTCAGTAAAAAGGAACCTAGACATCTATTAGTAGCTTTTACTAGCATGAAGAAATATGAAACTGAAACGATGGATGAGTTCAATAATAGGTTCACTGAGTTGGAAAATTCCATCCCTGCCACTTATTCTCCTCCTTCAGCTTCTGTTTTGGATTACTACATTGAAGCATTAAGTGGCAAGATCCAGTACCAGATTAGAGACAAGGAGCCGACTACTTTACTTCTAGCTCAGGGTTTGGCCGTCAAAATTGATAAGAATATGCAGTCTTCAGGAGAGTCAAACGAAGCTTATGAGAAAAAGCTCACAAACCTAACTAAGAAAATGCAAGAAATGGAAAGGAAATACTTTGCGCAGATTAAGGAAGTTCAAAATAGGGTCATAACAGTTGAAAGAACGCAACCCTTGCCACCTCCTAGAACTTTCCATACAAGGAAAACATGGCAGAGAAAGAATCCCAACCATGAGCAGAGGCCTCCTCATCAGCGAGAGGCTACTAATATGGTTGAGCCTTACAAACCATTTTGTAGGGCATGCATAGATTTCCATGAGGAATCTGGCTGTCATTATGCATGTTATGTCCAGGAGCATGGTTATCCCGAGGGGTGCGGTCCCAGTATGTCTACAAGCGAGCCTGATTTTATCAACAACATAGATGACATCCCTAGCACCTCCATAGGAAATTGGCCACATGCCAATAATTATGAAAAGAAAGTGGATCACTTAACTCAATACTATGGTGAGATGCCTTCAGCTGAGTAGATCAACAACACTCAAAACTTCAAGGGAATAACTTATCGAAGAAAAGGGTCTTCTGCATAGAATATTCCTAAGGTAACATCTCCTAATCCTCCTAAAGAAGTAGAAACTAAAGAAATTGTTGATTTAAGTTTTGACTTAGGTAATTGGCTAGCAAATACAAAAGTCCCTGTTCTAGTCCTTGAATTATGTAAAATCCCTAGCCAAAGAGAGAGACTTTTGAAAATCCTAGACCCCCCAAGTAATGTTGATTCTCAAACTGAAGAAAGTCGTTCAAATCCTGTAAAGCCCCTTACCCCTAAAAAGGTCACTTTTTCTGATACCGTGGAGCGAACTTCAAATAATGTCTTTCTCAATCCACCTATAGTTCTACATACTAGGGACCCAAGAAAAGAAGATCATCCCCCTTTTTACGTATCATTGATGATGGGTGATCTTCTTCTACACTATTGTATGTTAGACTCGGGATCTAGTTCCAACATCATGACCAAAAAAGTCATGCAGCAGCTTGACTTGAGAACCACAAGGCCATACTAGAATGTATGTGCCATGGACTCTAGACCGGTTAAAGTTGAAGGGATGATTGAGAACCAGTTAGTTATATTGGCTAAGTATCCGGAAATCCAGATCACCATGGACATCCTTGTTATTGATGTTTCGGACAAATGGGGGATGTTGCTTTCTGGGAAATGGGGTGCCACTTTAAAAGGGTCAATCCAGATGGATTGGACCTATGCCACTGTACCGGCATCGGAGTTTTCACTTGTTAAGTTGTATTCTGAAAAGGAAAAAAGACACCATGTTGAAAACCCTCAAAGACCATTGAATGAGTATGCTTACCACACTAATGAAAATGGTACCTATCAAATCAACTCCACCTTCTTGGAACCCCTCTAAGAAGAGATAAAGACTAAAAAACTTAGTGAATTGTGGAAAATGAATTTTGACGGTGCTTACTCTAGAACGGGCAAGGGGGTTGGTGTCGTCATTATTTCACCAGAGGGTAAGGTTTTCAACTTTGCTTTCAGATTGGAATTCGAAGCAAATAACTATGTGGTAGAGTATGAGGCACTTCTATTGGGCATTGAGATTGCCAAGGAGATGGGGATCAAGTTGCTTAATATTAAAGGGGACTCTAACTTAATTGTCCAACAGGTTAAGGGTCAATTTGCATGTAAGTGTCAAAGACTTAAAAATATAGAAATGCAATTTGGGATACAATGGAATTCTTTGATGCCCTTAACATAGAAGCAATCCCTAGAGATCAAAATAGTGCCTCCGATAAACTTGCAGTTTCAACGTCAACTCTTCAGCCATCGGATGAGATGTTAGAGGGGGATTGTCCTTTAGAGATTAGCTTCAGACCTTCTATTCTTGATAATGTTGAACATTGGAAGGTCTTCAAAGATGATGAGCAAATTTTGAGATTTATTCATAATGTCGATGAATTCCCAAATTTTAAAGTAAATGATCAGGAAGAAAATAAAGAATATTACGGAGAAGGTGACCAGTTTAACAATCTTGTCTCGCGTGGTCTAGTTTCCTTAGAAAACATCTTTGACAGATAGGATAGAAGAAAAAGCAATGTTGAGTAGATGAAACCGGGGGATTACATTGAAATCAACATTGGGACGGAAATAGAACCTAAAATTATAAAAATTGGAAAAGGTACTTCCGAAAAAGAAAGGAACAACCTCATAAATCTAGTTAAAGAGTATAGGGATGTATTTGCCTTTACTTATGACAAACTCAAAGCCTACAGGGAAGATATATTTCAACATACTATTCCCTTGAAACCAGAATGTCAAAAAAGCAAGCCTTTCAGACAAAAACTTAGGCAAATAAATCCTAAGTTAGCACCAATCATTAAAATGGAGTTACAAAAAATGTTAGCAGCAGGAATAATAGCTCCTACAAGACATTCAACGTGGTGTTCTAACTTGGTCGTAGTTAGAAAGAAGAACAAGAGTATAAGGATATGTATAGATTTCAGAAATCTAAACATAGCATGTTAGAAGGACAATTACCCCCTCCCCAACATGGAGACCCTCCTCCAACGGGTCACTGGATCGAGCGTGATGTCGATGCTGGATGGTTTTTCTGGCTATAATCAGGTAGTCATTCAAGAGGAAGATAGGCATAAAACCACTTTCACAACTCCTTGGGGCACTTTTGAATATCTGAGAATGCCCTTTGGCCTTTTAAACGCAAGAGCTACTTTCCAAAAGGCCATGGATTATGCTTTCAAGGAGTTGATGGGAAAAATCATCAAGATCTATCAAGATGATCTCACTGTTTTTTCAAAAGAAAGATCTAGCCATGTTGGTCATCTCAGGCATATTTTTGAGCGATGTAGGAAGTATGGCATTTCTTTGAATCTGGCTAAGTTGGTGTTGGGCATAGAAGAGAGAAAACTCTTAGGACACATCATTAATAAGGATGGTGTCAAAATTGATCCTGAAAGAGTAGAGGCCATACGAAAGATTCCCCTCCCTAAGAATGTTAAAGCCCTCCAATCTTTCAATGGTCATATAAATTTTATCAGAAGATTCATTCCAAACTTGGCCGAATTAATGAAACCTATGCAGGCCTTACTTAAGAAAAATGCCAAGTTTGAGTGGACCAGTGAAGGACGGAAAGCCTTTGATTCTATAAAGAATGCCATTACCAGATCTCCGGTCTTAGTTAGCCCAGATTACGCAAAAGATTTCATGATCTTTTCCTTTGCTTTAGAAGATACCATTGCTGGTGTGTTGCTCCAAAAGAACTTCGAAGGGTTTGAGCAACCTATAGCATTTATGAGTAGAGCCTTGCAAAACTCTGACCTAAAGTACACCATCATGGAGAAGTAGGCTTATGCCTTGGTTAAATCATCGAAACATTTTAGGACCTATATTGGGTATTCTAAGGTTATTGGATGTGTTCCCCATACTGCTGTAAACGATATCCTTTATCAAAAGGATTGTTTAGGAATAAGGGGTACATGGGTGTCCAAGATCCGGGAATATGACCTTGAGATAAATCCCACTAAATTAATCAAGGGACAAGGCCTTGCAAGAATGCTTACTTAGAAGAACGAAGAAGCCATTGAGATGATTGCAGAAAATGACATCCCTCAGCTTGCCATGACTCCTGCCCTTCAAAACCTTGACAATCATTGGTATTCCGATGTCATTTTCTTCCTTCTCCATCTCACTTGCCCAGATCACCTCAAAGGGCATAAGCGTAGGGCTTTGAGACTTAAGACTGCTAGGTATTGCCTTACGCAAGAGGGTCTGGGTTGGAGGAACCCAAATGGTATCATACTTAGGTGCATCAACGAACATGATTCTAAGAAGATAATAGCAGAGTTTCACTCAAGATTTTGTGGAGGCCATTATGCAGCAAATACAACTGCCCACAAAATCTTGAGAGCTGGTTATTACTGGCCAACCATTTTTGCAGATGCTCACAAGCATGTCAAGTGTTGCCAGGAGTGTCAGCTTTTCACTGGGAAGCAGAAGTTGGCAGCTCTTCCCCCTACTCTAGTTGTGGTCCTTGCCCCTTTTCAGCAATGGGGGCTTGATTTTATTGGAAAATTCAAGGACACATATAGCAATGGTTTTTGCTGGATTCTCACAGCAACCGATTACTTCACCAAGTGGGTAGAGGCCATACCCACTAAAACCGCCACTGAGAAAGTTGTTATAGACTTCATCGAGGAAAGAATCATCACCAGATTCAGAACTCCCCTTAAATTAACAACCGATAATGCCAAAGCTTTTAGTTTAGGAGCAGTAAATGACTTATGTTTTAGATACAGCATTATCCTATCCCATTCATCAGATTACTATCCTCAGGGCAATGGACTTGCTGAATCCACTAATAAAAATATGATGACTATCCTTAAGAAGACTGTGGGGGATAATAAGAGATCATGGGATAGCAAGATTAGGTATGCGGTATGGGCAGATAGGATCACTAAAAAGAACTGAACATGGAAAGTCACATTTTGAGCTGGTGTATGGATTCACAGCCACCCTTCCAGTTAGCATGCAGATCCCTATATTCAGGATGTTAAGTGAGTATGGCACGGAACACTCAGAAATGGAGCAGAGGATAAATCAGATTATAGAGTTGGATGAGTCTAGTTTGCTGGATTCTAACAGAAACCGATCACTTCACCAAGTGGGTAGAGGCCATACCCACTAAATTGCCACTGAGAAGGTTGTTATAAACTTCATCGAGGAAAGAATCATCACCAGATTCATAACTCCCCTTAAATTAACAACCGATAATGCCAAAGATTTTAGTTCAAGAGCAGTAAATGACTTATGTTTTAAATACGACATTATCCTATCCCATTCATCAGATTACTATCCTTAGGGCAATGGACTTACTGAATCCACTAATAAAAATCTGATGACTATCGTTAAGAAGACTATGGGGGATAATAAGAGATCATGGGATAGCAAGATTAGGTATGCGGTATGGGCAGATAGGATCACTAAAAAGAACTCAACATGGAAAGTCACCTTTTGAGCTGGTGTATGGACTCACAACCACCCTTCTGGTCAGCATGCAGATCCCTATATTCAAGATGTTAAGTGAGTATGGCACAGAACAGTCAGAAATGGAGTAGAGGATAAATCATATTATAGAGTTGGATGAGTCTAGAAGGGCCACCCTTGATCAGTCACTTAGACATCAAGAAAGCATGAAGGGCACCTTTGATAAGTCAGCCAGGCCGAGATATTTCCAAATAGGAGATACTGTTCTCTTATGGGATAAGAGAAGGGAGAAGCCTGGGAAACATGGAAAATTTTAAAGCCTTTGGAAAGGCCCGTTTATCATCCGTGACACAACTAGCACCAATTCTTTTTTCCTTAACACCATGGATGGAGAAATATTAAACCTACCCATGAATGGCCAACACTTGAAGCCCTTCTATTGAAACAACCTCCAAGATGACCAAGGGGTCATCCCAGGGCTTTCCTAAACCCATCCTTGTTGTATTTTTATGTACTTTATTTTTGTATCATATCCATGTAGAAGAATTTTGTATCAAAATTTCTTATTTTTGTATAACAACATTTGTATTACAGTTTCATTTATATACATGTTGAAAAAGATTTTTTTATTATTTCATGTACTTTATTTTGAAAAAGCAAAAAATATTTTTCTGGTATTTCATCATGGCATATTTTTATCATATACGTGGGCCTGAGACACTTCTATTTACATTCAGGTACCAGAGATTCCTGGATTCTCAGGTACTCTTTTTGATCAATAGATCAAACAAGTACCTGTCCCACAGTTGGAGCCAGATGTTGCCAACATTTTTGTACTATAGTTGGGTTACCTGAGGAGTTTCCAGTTGACAAACATGTCCAATGTTTGATTCCAGTGTATCATTTGATCCGTCTTTATGTCTAGCCAATATTGGCTAGCCAGTTTTTCATTTGAATAATTTTGGCCATGGCCCCGCGGGGTTTGTAATAAAATGTGCTAGTAGGGTGTTTTGAGTGGTTCGGTATCCTAAGATGTAGAATCTCAACTAAGGTATTCCAAGGAGTTTTTTTCCCTTGACAATTATGCTTTGCCTATAGCCGAGTATAATTGACGAGGTTTTTTCCCGCTTCCTCCAAAGCTGGAATGCCCGATTTTGAATTCTGGGCCCTGGGGGGTTATGAGAGCCCAATTGAGTATATATAAACCTACTAGGCATTGTTAGAATAAAGCATGGTCATGTCCTAAGTCAATAGGACCTTTAAAAAAATTTCGAAAAAAAATAAAAATTTCAGACGGGTTAAAAAATTATTTTTTAATTATTTCCCTAAGTTTTTTGATTAATTTTTCCATAAATTAATTGGAAAAATCCCGTTTGTAATAAGTTAGTCATCCAGAATTTGAATTCAGTGATCGAAGGCTCTAAACTTAAGCCAAAAATCATTCTTGATCGGCAAGCCAATCAGATCCAACTTTCAAATCATCAATCGGACACATAATGCTCATTTTCTCAAAAAAGTAATTTTTGGGGAAAAAATGATTATTTTGGAGAAAATTAAAAATCTCCAAATTAATCCAAATTCAGTGAAATAAAAGGCTAAATGAAATCTAAATGGGAATTTATGATGATTGGAGTTATCATAACTCAGCTTCAGTAAGCATTCAGTGAGCAATAAAGATATATTCAGTTAACGGATTTGTCATCTCCAGCTAAACTCCCGAATTGGATGAGATGGAGAGCACTCATTGGTTTGATGATTTGATCGAGGCAAGAACTGATGATAACATTATGATCTGACAGCAGTAGGCTCCTCCAGACCTAGCGGTGGCTCCTCCATACCTAAAAAGAGGCTTTACCTACCAGCTCACGCCCCTCTTCATGCTCATGCCCTCTCTCTACTTGATGTGGGATGAATCTGGGCTTGGTTTTCTCTACTTAGGGTTGGAATGGGGGTGCCTTTCTTGGGTGGAGGCCTCCCCTCATTCCCAACTCATCTTCTTTAGGTTTGGTCTTTCAGTGGTGGCCGGTCCGGTTAGGTCTCGTTTTCTGGTTTTAGGGTTTTGGGTTCTTCTTTCATTATATAAATAGAGGCTTCTTTAGCTCTATTCGGATGGATTTTTGTGTAGAGAAACTCTGTCCAAACTCTGTAAATGCTTGTTGCTTTATGCAACCGTGGAATAAATTTTAAGGCTTTGGAGGCTCATATGGTTTGTTAAATGTGGATGGATGCTTGGCAAATGAGGTGATAATTTTTCAATTCTCTCCTTTCATGCTTAATGTTGGTTAATGATTCATGCTTTAGAAGGCTTCTGTAAGCACGTAACATGAATTATTTGAAGTTTCAATTTAATTGTTTATGGTTTTGCTCTTAGGAATTGAAAGTAGCATTGATTATTCAATTATATGATATGCTCTTTTACATTTCAATTGATAAAACATACATGATCTAATCCATCTTTTGGCAAGTGTTTGAGTTGAATTTGTGTAGATCACTTCATCCAATCAAGTAGGAGTTTGAGCTCAGGTGCATCCTCTCCTCTTGAAGTCAAGACAACTTCCGGAATTTTCAAGCTTCAAAGAATCCAAGCATCATCAAAAAAGCCACAGGTTTGAATGTTTTTCTTCATTTTTCTTCATGTTTCAAAGTTTAAGAATTTTTTACATTCTTGGGTTAGGGAAAGGTTTGGGATAAAGTGAACATTCATTCACCAAAAATTATGCCCCTGTTGGCTGTCCCGTCTTCAATTTGTAGCCATCTTTCCCTTTTTATTGCAGCCCTTTCTTCTCCTCTTTCGCTGCCCACTTTTTCCCTCTTTCTTCTATTTTTGAAGCCCTCTTTTGGCCTCTTTCTTCACTTTTTGCAGACCTCTTTTGGCCCTAATTTGCAGCCTCATTTACGTTTCTTTGCAGCACGGGGACTTCACTTAGTGAACCTCTCACAAAGCACGTGCGGTTGTGGGATATTAAAGAATACCCTTAATTTTGAGAGATATTGACCCAAACTCTTATTGTTGAAACCCCCTTCCAATACTTAAAACCTCCTCCCCACCCCTTTTTATAGCTCAATCCTTATAAACCACTCTACCCAGCCCCACCTTAAACCCCTCATCCTCCCAATACCTGCAATATATTGGTTCGATTTTTGATAATTTTAAAACCCACAATATGAACTAACGTGATAGTATATTGGTCAACAAGTGAAGCCCCCGTGCTTTCCAACCACTTTTGGGCCCTAGTTTCAACCATCTTCATCACTTTTTTCAGCCCTCTTTCTTCAATTTGCAGCCCCTCTTTCATTTTGTTTTCAGCCTTCATTGACCTCCGTTCATCCTCTTTTTCACTTCTCTTTTCATAGCCTTTTACTCCTCTTTTTCTTCTTCTGGTTTTGGTTAGGGTTGAGTAGTTTTTTGTTACTAAGTTTGTAGATCTATTTTCAATTTATGTTTTATGAAATAACACCATAACGAGTTTGTGTTGAAAGCTCTTAGTTTTAGGCAGGTGAAGGAGAGCCCAAAGGCTAAAAGCAAGCAAGGAAGCAAGCAAGGGCAAAAAGACCAAAACATCTCCCTCCTCTTTCTTCCCTTTCTCACCATCTGCTCATTCAAGAAGAAGCTGAGCATAACAAAGCATTGTAAAAAAATAATAAAAAGGCTAGTGGGAGCAAGCCTCCCATCTTTTCTACTTCCCCTATTTGGGGAAAGTGTGTCTTGTGTTCCTTGTCATCTTTCTTAGTGTAGTTTTAAATTAAAGCACTTAGCTTAGTTCTTTTGATTATACTTAGTTTCCATTTCCACTAATTGCTAGTTGTTCATTAGGTATAGCTACTAATTTCTATATTAGACTTCATTAATTGCATCATGGTATCTTTCTCTATAACTGTCAATCTTAAAAAGAACCAAAATCTCTTGAATCTCACCATAAGGTGGATCAAGAGTGCTCTCTGTCGGAGAGTTGTTTAACTGTCTTTCTTTTATTTTTCATGCATTCTACTGTTTTCTAGTTAACTAATTAATTATTAATTAAGACTCTTGAACTTGCAGTAACACAAGTCAAGAGCACTCTCTGTTGGAGAGCATTATTATATCCGCACATCCTTGCATTAGGCATTTATGTTAGATAAGTCTCTATGACATATGTCATAAGACAAGGTCAAGAGCACTCTCTGTTGGAGAGTTTTAATTAACTAATTTAAGAAAACTTGCAACACACACACCCCTAATTAATTAACTCCCTCCCCCTCCTTGCCGGAGTAATTAACACCCTCCCCCTGCAAGAGTAATTTAAGAAAACTTAACACCCCGTAACCAATGCATCGACATTGTAGGGAATATTCTAAAGTACTTCCTAGTAGAGGCGCCTGAATCCTGCTGTCTAAGCTTCTCAGCTAGCTGGTCAATCTTCGTGACATCAGCCTGGGATACTGGGCGGGCCTGACATGTCTTCAATGGAAGGAACTTAAAATATTCTCTCGGCTTTTGACAAACCTTTGTTGACACCTAATCAAGAGCAAATAAAATCCTTAAAACCTACCAAGAGCATTCACACAATCTAATACTCACTAGTTGGATTCCTAGACTTATTATTTTATTTGTGCATTTCAGTATCATTGACTCCATAAGGCACTGGTCCTTAATTAAATTTGCATAATTATCTTATATTGATCAATTGTCCGTGGTTCATTATAATTGCTATCTCTGAATGTTTAATCAAAAGTCTGGAATTTATACTTATCTTTTAATCTCTTGTTGCAACGTGGATTGCTCTTTTGATTTTGTGTCACATTCATAATAAGTAAACACCTTCAAATGTTAATAACTCCTAAGTAACATTCATTCGCATCTGCAACCTTTAAAAACACTTTAACAACTTAAGAGCCATAGAAACTCTTTTGTAGGGACCACCCCCCTTGGCTTCGTTAGGAGTTAGCCTAAGCGGAGGAGTTAGGAGTAGGTGACAGTACCTAGCTCTATGCTTGCCCCCAAGGTCACACCTCTCCCACTTTCCTAAGTGAGGAGACAACTTTCATTAGATTTTTGTTGCTGGTGTGCGATCGACGGACAACACTCCATATACTTCATATGTCTAATTTGGGATGAATTATAACTTACATGGTAGAGGAAGAGCCAAATGAGAGCTTCATGGACACTTGGCTAGATTCCCCTTACATTTATGACATCTATGACACTAATTATGGGGATTCTATGACAGTTATGACACAAGTCAGATCTGAAGGCTGACATACTGACATGTCAGGCCTAAATATGACATCTTAGACGTCGAATTTGGGAGTTGGAGAAGGCTAAGAGGCTCCTACTCAAATTTGGGAGAAGAGGGAAGGTGAAGAGAGTGGCCACATGCCATAGCATGATCAGCCACACCAATTTAACTTGGATTTTGTTTATCGATGGATTTGGAACCTTAGAAGACCAATAATGTTTATAAAATACAAGGATCATCCATGAGAAGAAGCTTTTTGATCATTTGATGATTTTGGGTTTGTGAAGAGAGAGCTAGTGTATGACTAGTTCCTTGCCTTAGCCAATTTCGAGGGTGAAAGATTCCCATCCTAATTGGTGATTTGGAGATGCCACTCAGGTCTTTCAAGGAGATTCAATGGAGTCATAAGTTACAGGTGCAAGCTACAGGAATTTCATGGACATCTCAATATCAACTTGTTCTTCCATTCATCTCAAGTTTTCTCACCATATTTCAGATATATGGAGTGAGGAGCACTTGGTGAGCTATTAATCTCTTTAAGGGAGATTATATTTCTCTAGTATTTTGTATTATGATGTAAATTCTCTGTATTTCAAGTTTAGAAAGCTCTCGGGCCGAAAGGTGAAACAGTGCCATTTCCCCAATACCTTGTTGTAAACTCTTGCAATCTTGATGGAATCAAATATATGTGTGCACCATTGATGATTTATGAATTAATGAACTTTCATTAATGTATATTATGGGTTTCATGTTCAGTAACTAAGAATTCGTGGCCATTGGGTCGAATTTCATATCATTTGGACCAAACTACATCTATTTTCTTCAAGGGTCCAAAACTGGTTTTTTATATCTGATTGAAGGAAGTGATAACAACCATGGGAGTTAGATTGGTTCTGCATATGAGTCTATGATAATGTCTTATACACATCCCATGCTTCAATTTGAGAATTTTAAGTGAGATTCAGTACATTTGGGAAGCCATTTTGACAATTACCCGGGAGGGTTTGAGCCCCAAAATTGCTAGTTAAAGCATCTATCCAATTCAGAATTTGATATATACTTGAAGAAGTAATTGGAAGGACATAATACACCCATGAACATTATAATTAACTTATTATATCACCCATACACCTTTTGGTACAATTCGAGAGCATTTGGAGCTATTTGGAGTCATTTATTATTGGGGGTTGGAACATCGAAATTACTAGTAATTTCATGGAGTTCCCTTGGATACCTATTCGACCCAAAAAAATCATATGATGCTTCAAATAAAATTTAATTAATGTCTGATAGCAGAGCCAAGTATCATACCCACCATTAGTGAAGTTTGTACATTGCTTGGAAGAGATTTGTTCCAGGACCCAGGGGGATTTCCACCTCCCAAATTGACAGTTAAATCAATAAACAAGATGAAAAACAGATTAAAACAGTACAGAGAGACACAGATATAACGTGGTTCACCCAAACGATGGGCTACATCCACAAACAAATTTGCCAGTCCTTTTATTTCATTCCAGAAAGATGAAGGGATACACCCTGCAGCAAAACCACTGCACTTCCTCTTCACACTCTCACAGTCTCTCTTCCAGTACAATACAATACCCACATCCAGTACCATACAGTACTCACATCCAGTACACTACAGTACCCAGTACCACACAATGCAATTTACAATGGAACCTCCTCAAGCCTTATAAAGGCTTAATCACATGCAAAACCATAGGACAATACCATGGGCTACAACAAAACCATGTGCTAGACCTAACCACCTTTGACTCGATCTCAAGTCAAGGTTAACACTAACAATACTATGGGACAATACCATGGGCTACAACAAACCATGTGCCCAAACCATGTGCTAGACCTAACCACCTTTGACTCGATCTCAAGTCAAGGTTAACCCTAACAATCCCCCCTTTAAACTTGACTTGGAGTAATCACCAACTCCCCTCAAGTATTTACCGAGGAATCTTACATACACCCCCCTATCACCTAGGTCTATCTCCCGACTTTACCGGTGAGTTACTAGGGGTATGCATGCCTTACCAGGTCTTATAGCCATATGCCCATTTACATGCAAACCGCTCCATTACATTTTTTTGTGCCTTCATGGTGACTAATCACAACAACTCTACCGCTGCTGCACTTGCTGGACCTTGGACTTGGCAAATTTCTTCTTTTCACCTTCATGCTTTAAGGCCAACAGAAACCAAGTAGGAACTCAGTTTCTCTCTAGTTACTCCCTTTGTCAACATGTCTGCAGGATTCTGGCTAGTGTGAATCTTTTCCAGTTTTAACAGTTCTTCATCTAGAACAGATCTTATGAAGTGGTACTTGAGTTCTATATGTTTAGTCCTTGAATGAAAGACTGAGTTCTTTGCAAGATGAATGGCACTCTGGCTGTCACTGTACAACCTACTATTCTCCTGTTTCTTACCCAATTATTCCATGAACCTCTGCAACCAAATCATCTCCTTACTAGCCTCTGTAGCAGCAACATACTCTGCTTTCATTGTTGAAAGTGCAACAACCTATTGAAGTTTTGAAATCCAACTTACTGCTGTTCCACCTACAGTGAACACATACCCTGTGGTGCTCCTCCTACTGTCTTTATCACCAGCCATATCTGCATCAACATATCCCTGTAGAACAGTGTCTGAACCTCCAAAACATAATGCATGAGAAGTGGTACCTCTCAAATACCTGAGAATCCACTGTACTACTTTCCAATGCTCTTTACCTGGATTATTCATATACCTACTCACAACTCCCACTGCGTGTGCAATATCTGGTCTTGTGCACACCATGGCATACATCAAGCTCCCAACTGCTGATGAATAGGGAATCTTGGACATGTAATCTATCTCTTCCTGTGTCTCTGGACACATATGCTTGCTTAGTTTGAAATGGCTTGCCAAAGGTGTGCTAATTGGTTTTGCATTTTGCATTCTAAACCTCTGTAACACCTTTTCTATGTACTCACCTTGAGACAATGTCAATTTGCGATTTTTCCTGTCTCTTGTTATTCTCATACCAAGGATTTGCTTTACAGCACCCAAATCCTTCATCGCAAATGATTTAGCTAGTTTTATTTTGAGCACATTTATATCCTGCATGTTAGACCCTGCAACAATCATGTCATCCACATACAATAACAAGATAATATATCTTCCGTTATCTAGCCTCTTGAAATAAACACAGTGGTCAGAATGACATCTATCATAACCTTGTTCTGTCATAAACTTATCAAATTTTAAATACCACTGCCTTGGAGCTTGCTTCAGTCCATACAAGCTCTTCTTCAACCTGCAAACCAAATTCTCCTTCCCTTTGACCTCATACCCTTGTGGCTGCTGCATATAAATCTCTTCCTCCAAATCCCCATGGAGAAAGGCCGTTTTTACATCTAATTGTTCAAGATGCAAATCTTCTACCGCCACTAGACTTAAAATAGTTCTAATTGAAGTCATTTTAACAACAGGAGAAAATATTTCATCAAAGTCTATACCTTTCTTTTGTGCAAACCCCTTTACAACAAGTCTAGCCTTGTACCGCTTCTTTCATCCATCATCTTCCTTCAACTTGTAAACCCATTTATTCTGCAATACCCTTTTTCCTGCTGGCAACTTAACTAGATCCCAAGTATGGTTTCTTACCAATGAGTCCATCTCCTCATCCATGCCTTGCTCCCACTTCTTTCTAGTTTCTACCTGCATTGCTTCTTCAAAACATTCTGGCTCACCAGAATTAGTCATCAATAAATAATACAGTGAAGGAGAGAATCGTTCAGGGGGTCTACTTAACCTGGTAGACCTTCTTACAGTTGCAGGAGTTTCAGGTACCTGCTGCTGCTCTTGATTTTCTGGTGCCTTTGGAACTTCATTTTCTTTGATTTCATCAAGCACTGTGTACTCTATGTTTTCCTTTTCTTTCTTTCCCTGCAACTGATCTTTGTACATGACCTTTTCATTGAATACTACATCTCTACTCGTAATGATTTTGTGATTTTTAAGATCCCATAAGCGATAACCAAAATCATCAACCCCGTATCCAATGAAGGTACATTTCTTGGATTTAGCCTCAAGCTTTGTTCTATCATCTTTATCAATATGGACAAATGCTTTACAACCAAAAGTTCTCAGAAATGATTATTTTACCTGTTTACTTGTCCATGCCTCCTCTGGAATTCCACCATCCAAAGTGCTTGAAGGCCCTCTGTTTATTAAATAAACAGCAGTGTTTACAGCATCAGCCAAAAACTATAAGGGAAACCCTGCATGTAATCTCATACACCTTGCACGCTCCATGATCGTTCTGTTCATCCTTTTTGACACACCATTTTCTTGGGGTGTTGCAGGGACTGTCTTCTCTCTGCGAATCCCATTGTGTGAACAGTAACTGTCAAACTCCTTGCTACAGTACTCACCTCCATTATCAGATCTGAGACATTTCAACCTTTTTCTTGTCTCATTCTCAGCCAAAGCTTTCCACTTCTTAAAAGTATCAAACACATCAGATTTCTGTCTAATGCAATAAACCCAAGTTTTTCTAGTTGCATCATTAATAAAAGTAACATAATAACGAGATCCACCAAGAGATTGTACCTGAGCTGGTCCCCATACATATGTATGGACAAGCTCTAACTTTTCACTCTTCTTTTGTTTCCCGACCCTGAGAAATCTAACTCTCTTCTGTTTTCCATAAACACAGTTCTCACAAAATTCCAAACTTACCTGCTTCAGATCTGGAAGCAGTTTCCTTAAGTGGAGAATCTCCATCTCCTTCTCACTCATGTGGCCAAGCCTATGATGCCACAACGCTTCACCTGTTTCTGTGGAAGCTACAGAAATAGAATAATCAGTGTTATGAGGACATAAATATAACGTACCTATCCTATTTCCTTTTGCAATTACCATTGATCCTTTAGTGACCTTCCACCACGTTTCTCTCAACGTAGACAAACAACCGCCATCTCCCAACTGCCCTGTTGAGATCAGATTTCTTTTCATAGCAGGAATGTGCCTTACATGCTTTAGCAACTAGTCATTTCCATTAGTTAGTTTAATCCGTACCTTACCCTTTCCAACAATTTTACATGGTTCATCATCCCCCAATAACACATGCCCAAAATCACCTTGAACATAATCATAAAAGAATTTACTATGGGGTGTAGCATGACATGAATCCCCTGAATCTACTACCCAGTAATCACTAGTATTATCTAATGCAAGAATCAAAGCATCTTGTAACACATCACCTGCTACATTTGCTTCCTGGGTAGTCTCTTGCTGCCTCTCACCTTTCTTCTTTGGTGCTCTGCAGTCTTTCTTTAGATGTCCTTTCTTACCGCAGTTCCAACATTCTATTTTTTGGAATCTGGACTTGGATCTTCCCTTTTTAGACTTGCCACGGTTTCCTGGGCTCCTTCCTCTCTCTTTTTGTCTCCCTCTGCTCTCCATGGTCAATGCATTACCTGATGTCTCACCTGTGCTTTTCCTTCGCATTTCCTCGCTAAGAATAACACTAACAACATCATCAAACTTAAGAGTGCTTGAT
>LPNX010901459.1:979362-992211 GCA_001517045.1 Pseudotsuga menziesii | reverse complement strand
TTCGAAATATTGAAGGCCACTGATGAAGCCAGGCACAACCGTATTGTTCCTAGTGCCTTTCTGTCAAGAACCTCCCATTCTTCATCCTTCATAGCCGCTGGCTGTTTTGCTTTTCCGCCCAACGGCAGGTATAGATATTTCTGGTACAGATAGTCCTCCATTTGCATCTTCCATAACTGATAGTTTTGGCCATTAAATTTATCGACCCTAAACTTTCCTTCTTCCGCCATTGCTCCCACTCGAACCAGGAACCCTTCTTTCTTGTGAGTTTACAAACCAAATAGACCTTTTGGCTCTGATACCAATTGTTAGAAAAACAGGACCGCAGAGCAATAACAATTATACAGTTAAATCAATAAACAAGATGCAAAACAAATTAAAACAGTATAGAGAGACACAGATATAACGTGGTTCACCCAAACGATGGGCTACATCCACAAACAAATTTGCCAGTCCTTTTATTTCAGTCCAGAAAGATGAAGGGATACACCCTGCAGCAAAACCACTGCACTTCCTCTTCACGCTCTCACAGTCTCTCTTCCAGTACAATACAGTACCCACATCCAGTACCATACAGTACTCACATCCAGTACACTACAGTACCCAGTACCACACAATACAATTTACAATGGAGCCTCCTCAAGCCTTATAAAGGCTTAATCACACGCAAAACCATGGGACAATACCATGGGCTACAACAAAACCATGTGCTAGACCTAACCACCTTTGACTCGATCTCAAGTCAAGGTTAACACTAACAATACTATGGGACAATACCATGGGCTACAACAAACCATGTGCCCAAACCATGTGCTAGACCTAACCACCTTTGACTCGATCTCAAGTCAAGGTTAACCCTAACAACTATCCGCATGGAAATGGGCTTGCAGAGTCTTCCAATAAATGTTTTGTAAATATAATAAATAAATTGCTGGAAGATAATAAAAGATCTTGGCATACTGAATTGAAATATGTTTTGTGGGCAGATAGGATCAGTACTAAAAGAGCAATTGGAATGTCACCATTTCAGTTGGTTTATAAAGCAGAGGTTATTTTTCCAGCATCCCTAGGTCTACCTGTCATGAAACTATTACAAGAACAAGAGGATGAGCCTAATCAAGTGAAAATGATAATCAATTAAATAATTAAACTAAATGAGATAAGAGATGAGGCTTATGACAGAGTGCAAGTACACCATGAGAAGATTAAAAAGACTTTTGACAGAAAGTTAAAGGAGGAGAAATTTCAGATTGATGAGTTGGTATTGAAATGGGATGCACCAAAGGAAGACAAGCATGGCAAGTTTGATTACATGTGGAGGGGCCCATACATTATTGTAGTTGTTGTTGCTACAACTGCCTCCCCAAAATTTTACCATTTAGGGCCCCTCCTTACATTTTTGGTTTTAATCCTTCGTTAGACAGGTTCTACTTCTTGAATTTTTCTTTCCAACACTTAGTTTTTCTTCGATTTAAGCCAGAAAATTTTTCTTCGATTTAAGCCAGAAAAGTCATGTCACTAAGTGTAAAAACTCAAGTTTTTATTTCGACATGTTGGAAGAACTCATCGAGTTTAGCTGACACATCGAAAGAACTCAACATTTTTGTCTGACGTATCGGATCAAATCGGCCAATTTCACTAACGTATCAGAAGAACTTAGCGAGTTCTCCCGACACGGTCACAAATCACTCGCGAGTTGCTTCTAATTTTCTTTTAGCCGAGTTTTTTTTGTTGGCCAAGTCTTGAATTTTTTGACCAAGTAAAAACATTTCATCGAAATATTTTCTGGAGTCTTGACGATGTTCTTATTGGGATATCTTGTTGAGGTTTGCTGACACAACCGATAGAACTTACCCTTTCTTTCCGACACTATTGGCAGAACTTAGTTTTCACCGCCGATGCTTTCTATCAAGAGAATTCTTCGAGTTTTGCAAGTGTTTCATCAGAAGTTCTTGTCAATTTTTTTTGACACTATCGGTGAAACTCATCTTTTTCAGCCGATACTATCGACAAAACTCAGCTTTTTCAGTCGACACTATCGAAGAGTCTATTTAAGGAGATGAGGTTTCAGACGGTTACACCTATCAACTATGATCCTCACCATGCAATTTTGATAAGGAGACAAGTCAACAAGAACAAACCATTTGATCATCATGAAGTTGAAGGATTGGTTGAGACTGCCAATTGGACATATTATCCTCAGGTGGCACAAAATGGAGAAGATACTCAACACGGATCCACATCACCTATGAGAGATGATGATAATGTATAACCAGATCCTTTGGATGTTGTTCCAGTAGCAGAAAAGATATATCCTATTTCTAGCTACTAAGAGAAGAAAAATAAAAGGGATTTCTCAGATGCCATGGAGATAGAAGAAGAAGGCACTTCTCAAACTCCAAAGAAGCATAAAGTTGAAAAGGAAGGTCAAACGGTACATGCATCAGATACAAAAGATAAGAAGAAGCAAGTGAAAGCCAAAGGACAAGCCTTTGAAATTAAAGAATATACTTTCTCAGAGAGACCTAAAGCTTCGACATCTCAGTTCAAAACCACAACTGAATTATTTGACAAGTATAGAGATGACAAAGATGTGGCTACAAATGAATATTCAAAGCTGTATGCAGATGTCAGAAAGATTTCAAACAAGGATGTATCCATGGTGACTATTAGGGATCACATTCATAACACTTTGAACCTAGAAGTAAAAACTAAGAACAAAGTTTATGAAATGAGGATGTAATGCCCCTTTTTGGAATTTTGGAGAAAAGTGCAATTCGTGCAAAATTTGAGCTTAACTAGTCATGACTCTAGAGGGTTCCAACTTTCACCAAATGGTCCCAAATTTGAATAGAGATGGTATGGTGAGTATTAAAATGTACCAAGGTGGTTTATGTATACTTTGTATCAGACTTTATACCTTTGCAAAATTGTTTTGGGCTAATGAAAAAAATACCAAAATTACTAGGAAATTGTGTTCAAATCCCCCCAAGGGTGATGACCAAACTAGCTCTCCAAATCAAGTACGACCCTCCAAAATATTAGAAAAGAGTATGGGAATGAGTATCAGACATAAATTACTGTCCTTAATCATATTTATTAAGTTCTGCAAATGGATTACGGTATGCAACATTTGTAGGGTAACTTTCATAGAAATTGCCTAAGGGAAATTTGCATTACTAGCTAGACTTTGACATAGGAAAGATAGAATATATGAATATGAGAGTAATATGAAACATGGAAATAACATATGGAATACAAATTTTCCCAAAAAAATATAAATAAAAGGAAAAACCTCCCACAAATCTGATACAATACTCCTCCAATATTGAAGCCAAAGTCATGGAAACTAATTATTCAATGGCATGGGAATGCAAGCTTTTCACACATGAGTTTCTTGGATTTCAACCCACATAGGTTATGGACATGAAATTACAGAGTAATACATCATATATGTCTGTCAAAACATCCTCAAAATCATAGAATATCTCTCATAAAAATCTGGTATAAAACTACTTCAAGATTGAAGCCAAAATCCATGAAGACTAGTGATGCAAGGGCATGAGTATGCAAGATTTTCATACATGTATTCTGATATTTCGACTTACAGAGAATGTGGAAACAATATTACAGATCCATATATCATATATTTATTCCCCATCATCATAATACTCATATAAATGTGCTCATGCAAATCTGATATAAAGCTACTTGAATATTGAAGCCAAATCCATGAAAACTAGTTATTCAAGAGCATGGGGAATGCGAACCTTTCATACATATATTTCTGATATTTCTACTTGCAGAGAAAATGTATATGATATTACAGAGCCATGAATCATGTATCAAATCTTGGGCATCAACTATACTCAGCAAGACGTAAGAATCACTCCAACAAGTGCGCCATCAAATGAGTGTGGGGAAATGGAGAAGAAGGAATGAGAGAATGGGGAGATAGATGGGAATTCGACTGTATGGACCTTCAAAATGAAAATAAAACTCCTCCATTAATCTCCCATGAGAGGTATGAATGAACTCTCCATCAACAAACTTGGAAAGGAATCCAACTCCCTCAAAATTGGTTCATAAGCAAGGAGAGTGAACACTCACCGTGCAATGGACAAGCAAAAGCTCTCCAAAATGAAAAAAGCCAATTAAAAAATGATCAAACGCTATTCTCCTTTCTCATGAAATCCTTTTATTAACTTCTTGATGCCTCCTAAGGTCAAATTTTCCTCCATGAGCTTCCTCCAACTCATTTTAGTGGTTTAGTAACTCTCATGACACTTGTCTTCCTCTTCATGCTCCAATTATTTCCCAGATTCGAATGGCTACCTCTAGATCCCGAATTTGACCTCTTGGTGGCTATTTTTAGCCCTAAAATTTCATATTTGAGATATGTCAGCAATCAGGTCTGAATTTTTCATACTTGGCATAAAATCTTCTTTCATTTGTTGTCATAAAGTGCATAGAATCTCCTTCCAAGTGCCAGACCTTGTCTTCGAGTCACTTCCTCTTCCATGGGAGTAACCCTCCTTTACCAATTCGAATTCCTTGGATCATTATATGATATTTGACACCAAATTACCATCCAATAATGTTACATTACTTAGGTGTTCGAATTTGGATGAATATCATGCCAAGTGTGCGGGGAATCTATTCACCCAAATTCTTCACATGCTTCCAAGTGTCTTCACGAGTCCATGCCACCTTATTTTCTTAGAATTTATCATTTACGTGACCCATTTAAATGTGAATATGGTAAACTAAATTACTTTTGGGTCCCATATCCCCTTATTACAAAATTTATGTCTCCATGTCAACCTAGGGAACTAGTAGGTTGGTGAAACATTATTTGCAAGTAGCCTTATTTAGAAATTATTTAATTGGGGACATGACAGAGGATGAATCTAGAAAACATTCCTATACCTGATATGATTCATCTCCACAAACAAACTGGTGAAGTGATATATAGTGAACTAATCAAGGCCACTTTAAAGGTGTCTAGATTGCAATATGCTAAGAGTAAAGTTGAGAACCAACTGAGACAAGAAAGGGTTGAAAATAAATCTCATCAGCAACAAATTAAGAAGCTTCAAGGTGCGACACACAAGTTGCTAAATGAAAAAAGAGAACAACATCCAACTGTTGAAGAAGAAATTGAATATTCCTGCTACCCAACTCATTCAATCTTCAACGCTTACAAAGTTAGAGAAGGAAAAGGAAACTTTGAATGAATAATTGAACAACTGTAAGGCCAAATTGTTGAAGTATGATGAAGAGAAGAAGCAGTAGGAAACATATAGAATTATTTTGATTGAAAATGAGAAGGCTCTAAACAAAAAACAAGCAGAATTGGAAAAGGAGTTAAATGAAAAAGCAAAAGAGCATGAGGTGCAGATTGTTTCACCCCCTACACAAGTTAACATAGACTCTGTTGTCCAAGCAATGTCTCAGGTTAGCTTGAGAGATTTGGAAATTTTTGGATTAAAAAACCAAAATAAGAATTTGGAGAGTTTGGCCTTAAAGAGGGAGGAGGATATAAACTCTTGGGAAAATAAATGCAAAGAGCTTTCCAATAAACATGACAAACTAATGAAACAAGTAACATGACAACTGCCAGTGCAGGGAGCTAAACACATTATTTGGGATTTAATTATACCTGAGACAACTAAACTTAGGCCTTACTTAGATTATATTTGGGATAAGGAGATTGTAATGCAGGTAGCCAAGCAAAGTGTTACGGTAATGAAAGAAGTTTTAAATAAAAAGCCAATAGATACTGCCAATTACATAATCAATTTTCTGAATGGCTTGACTAAAGACAATCTAAAAGCTGCAGATATTAAGGACATGATTTCAGGCATTACGTGGGCTAGGAAGGTGGTCAGCAAACAACAACACTTGGATACAGTACAAGCGAAAATTGATTTTATGATCCATCAAGTGAAAATGTTCATTGAAATTTTCACACCATTATTTAAAAGGGGACTGCCTTTTTTCTGGGAAGAAAAAGGTAGTATGTTTTCTTAAAAAAAATACCATGATAGACTGGTCAGTTGTAGATTGGACCATAGAAAGTTTGAAGATATGCAGGAGTCCTTGTCTGGGAGGAAAATAATTGATAAATTATCAGAAGATTTTGAGATGCTATTTGATTTTAGAGCCATATGTGCACATTTGCCAGATTTTTCCTAAGTGGAACATGTGGAGCTAAGAGTATTAGCAATTATTAGTATCAGCTCATGGAGCACCATTTTGTATTTAAACAAGTTTTTGTAATGAAATAAGGGTTGGAACCCATGAGATTTTGCATTGTAATCGATACTTTCAGAGATTAATAAAGTTACAGAGTCGAAGCTATCCTTTTCATAGATTCCTATGTTGTCTTTATTACAATCTGTATTTTCTTTCCTTTATGTGCATGTGTTTCTTGTTTATTACTTCCATCACATTTTCCCTTTCATGTTTGAATGAGTTTACAATAGTGAAGAATTCATAATCATATGCTCTGTCTATTACTTTCAAACATTCACAAAACTTGTTCATCTAAAGTTAATGTTGAATTCATCCTTGTTTGATGCCCACATTAATGGATTGTTTCTAAATTCCACCATAATCACCAGACAAAAGAATTTTGACTGTAACGAGATTGCTACCTTACCTCTATTAAAATTTTCCCATGTAGCAACACTGTTAATATTATTTTTCCACATTATGAATCCATGCCCAATGCACATTTGTTTCAACCACCAACAATCTTAGAATTTGTTTTTGTTTACATATATCTAGCCTATGAGAAAAATATTGAGAGATCCCTCTCTGGAGAGGAAGAAGCCATCTTTCTTTCCTAAAGCTTGGTTTTGTGGTTACCTTGGGGTTTATTCTTTTACAACCGGGGGTAAAATCTGAGTGTTAACACGATGTTTCAGTGATTTTGAGAAATTTGGTGTCAAGTGTAGCGAGGGTTTCATCGACGCACAACTAGATCCATCTCTCCTTCAAGGAGGGGAGAAAGTTCCTAATGCTGCCTTGAAAGCGAGGAAGCAACATAAGATTGCAAAGCACTAAGGCGCTAGGGTATCTTTAGTGGTTGGGGAATATTTGAAGGTTGACCAGATATTAGATTTCTCTGAGAACACCTTTGTTGGTAAATTTTATAGGCGACGAGTTTCAATGAATCAACTTAGTTCATGGGTTCTACAAAATTGGTATCCATTGTTGGCATACGGCTTAGTACATCATGCCCTTGCTCATGGCTGATGTGGGTTCATTTTTAGAAATAAAGAGGATGCCTCTCAAATTATTAAGGGGAATTGGTTTTGGACAACTCCTTATTGTCTCTTCAACCTTGATACCCCTTATTTGATGAAAGATATGAAATATTGGAAAACTTTTCACTCTGTGTGAAGTTTCATGGTTTGCTTATGGAATTCTAGTCTTAGCAATCAATGCCAATGATAGAGAGATTTTTGGGTAAAACAATATTAGTTGATGATAATGTTAAGGGGTGATGCAAGTTTTTGGTTGCCAGATTTTTGGTTGATCTAGACATCAAGAGTGGTCTCTTTGAATAAGTTTATTTGGTTATTAGTGAGAAGCACTATACACAAATCCTTGATTTTATGCATATCCCCTTTCGATGTGTGTGCTTCCATAAGTATGGCCATGCCCATTTTGAATGTTAAAAACCTTATGTGTGTAAAGTTTGGTAGGTTAAAACACATAGAGGGGAGTGTAAGCAAATGTGAGCTCCTATTTTATGAGCATTCTACATCTAAGAAGTCGATGGAGATGGGTGTAATGGACTAGTCAAGTAGGGAGGTGTGGGGTACATGTATAGGGGTTTCACGAGGCATCATTTCTAAGATTTATTTTGATTCGAGATATGTCAATTTTCCTCATTGGGTATGTAGGTTCATTCGTGGAGGATTATTTGGAACTTGCTTGCGCCCTTCATCAATCATATTTCTCACCCTCCTATGAGTTTGAAGGATCCATGTTTTAGGTATTCATCAACACCCACTCCAATTTTTTCGAGTAGGACAAACATTCCTTTCAAGATTTTACTTGACTCCAAGCATGTGTCTCCTTGCTTCGCAATAGTCATGGTTTAGCCTTATCTGTCGATCCTCTTTGTCATAAAGGGGGGTCTTGTCTAGGGGGAAATCCCTCCCTCTCCTCCGTTGATATCTCTATTGTCTTTAAGGTTTTGGATGAAGTATATGATCCATATCAAAGATTTGATTCTATATCTAGATTCAAGGGAAACTATGTATTTTTGACGGGTCTTCCTAGAGGGCCAGGCCATAACTAAGAAGCGATCCTTACTATTTGCTCTTGTACCTAGCATTGATTCCCTTAAAGATTTGGGTGGCTTGTCTATGGATAGGAATCCAACTTTGAGGTTGTCTCAGGAAAAAATATCATTGAAGTAAATCAAGGGAGACAAAAACTTATCACTGGGTCCCTTAGTGCAATCCAAGCCACATCCCTTATTATCCCATGAAGATCCTCTCCCTTAATATTAGGGGTTGGGCGGGGGGCAAGCAAAAAATTGGCCCTTACAAGGTTGGTAGATGTTGATATGCCAAACATTGTTGTGATTCAAGAGACTATGGGTTTGGGTGAACCATTGGTGCCATATTTGATAGGCTTTTGGGTGGCTAGATTTTTTTGGATGTTAACTATATGGTGTTATCAATAAGTTTAATTACTAGATGGAATGAGAATGTGTATCTTATTAACTCTTTTTCCTTATCTTCAAGCCTTATTTCATAGGTTCAAAACAATACTCTAGGAATTTCTATAACCTTCTTTAACTTATATGTCCCTTAAGAGGGAAAGCAATCATTTTACAACCATCTATTGAATCTGCGGTGTTTAATATCTGATAACCTTGTGGGGGTAGGGATTTGAATTTTACCTTGCATAAAGGGGATATACAGGGGGAAATTTCCAGTGTGGGTAGTCTTGTTGTGCTGTTTTTAAATAGATTGGAAGTTGCAAATCTAGTTGATATTGAACCCATAGAGCTCAAGCCAACTAGACTAACAACATATAAGGGACTAGGGGTATCTTGAAGCAATTGGATAGATTTATGATACATAATTCCTTTCTTCAACATGTGTAGATGTCTCATTCTTTGATAGGGAAGAATAAGATCTCATATCATTTCCCCATTATGCTTGAACTTGATCATAATGGTTTTAAACATGAGACTTTGTTTAAATATAATGATGGGTGGTCTTTGGAAAAAGAATTTCAACTACTTGTTAGAGAGAATTGGAAGTTTTATGATCCTTCCTTGGGATTCTTGACTTGCAAGCAATTTGTTTCAAATATCGAATATGCAAAACAAAAGGTCATGGAGTGGGATAATAACATGTTTAGGAATATGGATGCTTAGATACTGGAAGTTGAGGAGGAATTTTTAACGAGGAAGAATTGATTTCTTTGTAGAAGCTGGAAGCCAAAAAAACTAAGCCATTGGTTGAGAAGGAGAGGAATTGGAGGATTAAGAGTCGCACTACTTGAGTTGAATTGGGAGACAATAAGACAAAGTTATTTCATTATTTTTCCTCACACAAAAGGAATAAGAATGTTATATGGGAAATGCCTAATCAAAATGGGGTCAAGGCTAGAAATTTCCAAGGTTTGGCTGCCTTGGGTGTCTCTCATTTTGAAAACATTGGTTTGGTTACCTTAAGTGTCTCTCATTTTAAAGAACTAGACATAGTGAATATTGTTAAAATCATCAAGGTAGTATCTTTTTCTTCCTAGAATGGTCAATGAAGAGGATTGCGATCATCTTCACATGTCTATGATAAAAGATGAATTATTATCTATTCTTGTTAATTTCAAAAAGGATAGGAGTCCAAGACCAAATGGGTGGACTATAGAGGTTTATATTGACTTCTTTGACTTATTGGGAGACGACATTTTGAGGGCAGTGGAAGAAGTGAGAAGACCTGGTAAGGTCCTTGGTAATATAAATGCTACCTTCATAGTTTTTATTCCTAAGGTTGATTTTTATAATTCCATTCATGGGTTTTGGCTAATTTTGCTTTATAACAACCTAAATAAGATTATTTCAAAGACTATAGTTGTTAGATGAAGCATGTACTTTTATATCATATCTAAGTAGAACAATTTGGTTTCCTAGCGCAAAGACAAATACATGAAGCTATTGGTTATGCACAAAAAGGTCTTCATTCATTAAAAGTTGATCATGTCCTAGAAACAATGGTCAAATTAGATTTATCAAAGACCTATGATATAGTCTCTTTATTATATTTGCACTTGTTACTTATTCATGTAAGTTTCTCCTTGCACCTAGTCAAGTGGATAATGGGATGTGTGTCTTCTACAAACTTGGTAGATCTTATTAATGGCTCAAAAACTTCTTTCTTCAAGGCTTAAAGAGGGTTGATGTGGGATTGTCCTCTGTCCCCCTACCTTTTCCTTCTAGCAACAGAAGATCCGAGGAGAACCATTGTTGATTCTAGAGGTGGGAGGACAATTCATGGAATAAAGACAAGGAGAAGTATTACTCTTTCTATGTTGTTTGATGATGATGTTTCACTCTTTTGCTTTGGTCTTGGCATGGTGAGGCCATTATAAGTGGTATACTATAGATATATAGCATGGGTACTGGGATGGAAGTAAATGAACATAAGTCAACACTTAACACTTCAAATTTGAATGAGAAGCAGGTAGTTATTATACAATGGTCAAATTAGATTTATCAAAGGCCTATTATATAGTCTCTTGGTTGTATTTTCACTTGTTACTTATTCACGTAGGTTTCTCCTAGCACTTGGTCAAGTAGATAATAGGATGTGTGTCTTCTGCAAACTTTGCAAATATTAATAATGGCTCAATAACTTCTTTCTTAAAGGCTCCAAGAGGGTTGAGGTGGGATTGTCCTCTGTTTCCCTTTCTTTCCCTTTTAGTAGCAAAAGATCCGAGGAGAGCCATTGTTGATGCTAGAGGTGGGAGGACAATTCAAGGAATAAAAATAGGGACAAGTATGGCTCTTTTTCATATGTTGTTTGTTGATGATATTTTACTCTTTTATTGCGGTCTTGGCATATATGAGGCCATTATAAGTGGTATACTATAGATATATAGCATGGGTACCAGGATGGAAGTAAATGAACATAAGTCAACCCTTTACATTTCAAATTTGAATGAGAAGCAAGTAGATATTATACAATAACTACACTTATTAACACCAAAATTTAGTTGGAGGAATAAAATATATGGGTTTCATTCTTGAACCTAATGATTAGGTGAAAAATGGTTGGTTATGGCTGATTAACAAAGTTGAAAGATGAATCTCCCATTGGTGTAATAAATGGATTTCAAGAGGCTGTAGGTTGATCTTGGTCAAATCCATGTTAGAAGAAATCCTTGTGTATTGGCACACTCTGCCTCATATCCTAAAGGCGAACTTGGAAAAGATTAGGGCATTTCGCTTCAATTTGCTTTAGTAAGGTAGTAGTGAGAATAAAAGCACTCACTAGGTTAAATCGTAAAAATTGGTTAATCCTAAAGTAATGGAAGACTAGGGTATAAAGAATATTCACCTCTTTGGCATTTCACTTGCTGCTAAATCTTTGTGGAAAGTTATCACAAAGGAGGGTCTCTAGAAAATGATTATTGTTCAATAAAATATTGAGGTAGGTTCCATTCTTAATTGGATCAGGAGGGAGAGAAAAAGTTTACAGAATGCGTGTAATTAGCTGAAGGCAATGATCCTTTCCTTTTTTATTTTGGGTTCTTTTTAGCATGGAATGTCCAGAATAGTTCCAGTATGTGAGTGGATGTTATTCTATCATGTGTTGTAATAGGAATATTTTTCTCCCCGAGGATATAATTCACCATTTGCTAGCTGTTAGGAAGGTAACAAAAAATCAAGTGGCAAATCTAGAGGAGACTACACTTTGGAGATAAGGATGGTTGTCCTCTGGTGCTTTGGGTCTACAGGGTGATTTGGCTCCAATTTGGGATCTCTTTCTAGCTGAATTAAATAAATCCCATGCTTGATTGTCACATGGTAATGGTAAATTAATTTGGGCATCTAATAAGGTCAAAGGCTCCTATCATGCATAACTAGGGTACTATTCTATGGTTGTTCATGATGGTGAAGAGCCTAAGTGGCGACAAAGAAAGCTTTGGAAAATCAAAGCTCCTATAAAATCTAAATTATTAATGAACCTTGCACTTAATGGTGGAGTTTTGAATTGGAACCAACTGCAAATTAGAGGTAAAGCGGGCCTTGGCATTTGTATGGTATGAAAAGTTAGTGAAGAGACAAATGAACATCTCTTTTGAAATTGTACCTATTCTTCCCAAGTCTTGTTTGAATTGGAAGGGTTGGAAAGTACTTGTCATCTTTGGCATGGAAACTCTCTTGATACTTGTGTCTAAAAATGGTTTCATAATAAGGATCTAATGGGACGGAGGGCTCTCCCTTATTTAACTCTCTAGTGGGGTTAGATTGCTAGGAACAATACGATCTTTGAAGACAAAATTATCCCTTCCAACCAATCCTCAAAACATATTTGTTCCCTTCTGTCATATTTTAATTGTGTTGCTCCTACTAAAGGACCCAAGACCTTAAAGGAGATCTAGATTGATCCTACTATAGCATCAGATTTCTTTGATGGTGCTTGCCAGAGTCCATGATCGCTAGTTGGTCTGGGTTTTGTTCTTAATCTTACAAGTCATATATGTTTTCAATTCAAGGCAAAGTTTACAAAGGGTACTAATAATATTGGGGAAATGAAATCACTATTCTTTCTGCTGAAGTTGCCCTTACAATCAAGTTGATGAATGGTCTTG
>LPNX010901459.1:934253-974822 GCA_001517045.1 Pseudotsuga menziesii | reverse complement strand
TTGTGGGTTTGCCACTGTATGCCCTGCACGGGATGGTTCTCTGCCAAATGTGATTGTGATAACCCTTGAAATATTTGCTTGATAAACATTTGTATAATGATCTGCAAATTGAAAGAAAACATGACTTTCTTGATGTCCCTCTTTTGTCCCATGGCGATAGCAAAGCTCTGAGTATCTTCCACACTTAACATCTGAATAGAAATGGAGTTATCATTTTGAATGTCTCGTGAATGCGCAGATTAGAGTCCAAAATAGTTGCTTTGAGAGACTGTATGGAGATGTCAAAGCCAAGAAACAGCGAGTCCTCTGGAAGAGAAGATCGCCGATCGGCAGCGGCCATGACTTTGAGTTTTTCGCCCAATTGTGCCCTCAATGTGCAAATCGATACAGTGCCCAAATTCTGCATTGATGAATTTGTGTAGCCCTTCAATAGTGCTGAGGACAAGGATAATCTCTTACATCCCTTGATACAGATTACCGATTGCGTAGATGTAGAATTGAAATTAGAGATTCGGATAGGCTCGTGTGTGGATTGGCACCAATTAGATTGTGCGAGCATCGAGGAGATTTGCCTTAATGGAATGCTTTCTGCTCTTACTTGCTAATGCTCTGCTCTATGCCATACCATATATAACACAAACATCAATGAAGGGACGATCAGTGTAGTATTTCTTCTGTTAAATGTAATTTGCTTTCCAAAGCTTGATGCAACTGTTCCGTTTCCTCTAAGGGCCACCTGTAGACACAAAGATATCTAAAGAATAACAATCTGTCATAATAATATCTTGTGTAAGGATCTTTGTACCGCTGATAAAGCTCTTCAAGGCGTTGTATATGAAGTCACCATATAGCTGGACATTGGAGCGTATTTGGAAGCACGAGATTATTTTGCACATGGAAACATTTTCGGCAGCTAAAGTCATTCTGGCAAACCATATTAGCTGCCGAAACTGCCCTGTTTCGGCAGTTAAGTAAACTTACACATACTTAGTTAATCGCCAAAAGCTGAGATTTTGAATTTGACGGCCAAGACTCACAAAAATAAAATTTTTTACCCATTCTATCAACCAAAATGACGGTGGTCAATTTGGGAGATAACATCTGGCTCCTACTCGGGGATGGAATCCTCCCAGTGAGGTTCCGAAGAATCCCAGAACCAAGTAGTTCCAGTAGCCTTTAGCATTGGGCATGGAGTCATCAAGTCTTTAACACTGATCCCTCTGCAAATCTGTACCCCACCTGTAGCTTACATGCAGCCTGCTCTGCTTTTTGTTCAACAACAACTAAAAAATGATCTACGCGCTCTTATAAAAGAGCTTATTGTCCTATCTACTCCTACATCTAACCAATAGATGTATATTGATCAAGTTAGAACATACTTCCAATGCAACACGAGATTATTTTGCACATGGAAACATTTTCGGCAGCTAAAGTCATTCTGGCAAACCATATTAGCTGCCGAAACTGCCCTGTTTCGGCAGTTAAGTAAACTTCCACATACTTAGTTAATCGCCAAAAGCTGAGATTTTGAATTTGACGGCCAAGACTCACAAAAATAATTTTTTTTACCCATTCTATCAACCAAAATGACGGTGGTCAATTTGGGAGATAACAGGTCTCTCTCAAATTATCAACAATTCCCTATCCCCCTTACTTATTCATTTGAAACAAGTGGCTTCTCAGTCCCAACACATAGTATTTTCTCATGTCTTTAGAGAGAAAAACAATGATACCTAAAAGCTTTGAAAGGGTAGGATATGTCTTCCCGATCATACTTTTTCCTTAGAGTAATTCCATGTAGGTCTTATGTCTAATAGAAGTATATTTGATTTAGAAGACTTTTAAATTTTATCCTTCCTTAATGTGGATGACTATAATATGTCTAAGGATGACAATGCAAGATTGAAATATGGACCACTTATAGTATCTTTTTGGATAATGCTTTTAGCACTTATACGATTGTATTTTAAGTTCTTTTGAATAAAAACTATGTTTTTTTCATGAAAAAAAGGACAACACTGTAGGTATAATAAAAAAGGGTTGTATATCTCTAAAATTAAATATGTTTATACATAACTAGCACAACCACTTAACTTGTGGCCAATGGACATTGATAGGCCACATATTAAGTGTCACAAACAAAATATTTGTTACTTGTTCTCCATGTGTAGTTGTAATCACCCGTTGTCTATGCCTCAACTACCAATTATCATCTGCCTTCTTCTAGTTAAATGGGTTTTTTGACACTACCAGTACCAATTATCCATGCATCAACTACCAATTATTTTTCTTTATAATTGTTTATTTCGAATATGTAAAGATGCCTATAAAATCAATTTGGACAATACACTTGTCTCATCTTCTTGCAATATGGGCAAAAACATATTTGCTACTCCACCACAATTTCTAAAATATAAACCACTATTGATATAATTAATTTTGACATAAGGTAAAGGACCAACGATGTGGCCCTTTTTGAACACCTCTGTGCCCGACCAACGATGTGGCCCTAAACACCTCTCCTCGGCACACCCTAGATTTGTGTCCTCTAGAGATTCCAATGGAGTCAACATTACATGTGTCTCGGTTTCAACTTTCCACCACCCTTCCAGCATAATAACCTAGTTTCGAGCGTCCCAATTTATTTCAAGTTGGTGCAAGGATGTACTCCACATGGGTATAGTATTGATGCAATCTCACAACTCCCCACACCCGTTTGAATTCAAATTTCGCTCGTTCTCAACCTTTGCTACCCAAACTTTGTTTTGCAAATAATTTTTGTTAGCATCGCATGGCTGAATGTTGATTACGTCTCTCTATGCATGCACAGGCCATGGGGTGTTTATAATGGACCAAATGCTTTTGCAGGTTTATTTTATTTTCTTCAATCTATTTTTGCATTCGCCCAATTCAATGCTTTTTTTTTTCAATGGATTCAAATGCACCTATCTGACGTTGGATGGAGTGGTGAATATCAACCTTTCAAGCGTTTTAGAGCTCAAGAACATCACACACTGTATGTTAAGTTGTTCGGCCAACCGTTGCCCTGTTAAGAATTCTCTGAATAATTCGAGTTTTTCTTTTAGTGCCACCTTCATTATGTCCATTGTCCCGGACTCCATTTAAGGGATTGTAGGGAGCTTTGCCCAGTCCATACCTCAACCTCTTCAATGATTCCGACAATGGGAAGGATTATAATCATATATTTGAGGTGTTGTTTGATACTGTTGAGGATTTAGAGTTTGATCATATTAACAATAACCATGTGGTTATGGATATCAATTGTCTCGTATCGAATACAACTGCAATGGCAAGGTACAACACACTAATAATGGGACTGTTCATAATTTTGATCCCAAAGTTTAGAAGAGTATTTGGTGCTACATAGATTTTGATAGTGCACATAAGAGGTTTAATGTAAGTGTTGTCAGTGGTTGTTTGTAGTATATTTTATATCATCATAGTTACTTAATTTGTGGCTGGTAAAATACCGAGTAGGATAAAAGACAATTAAAACGCCTTGCTTTTTTGGCGAAATTATGATAAAAACTGGTCAAATTTGTTACTAGAAATTGTTATTTCCACAATTTTGCAACTTTAGCAATTGCAATTGTCTAATCTAAACTAAAAGCTTGATTTTAAAACTACCCAAATGGCCAGAATTGCGATTTGAACACCCCAAATCATGATTTCAACAATAATTACTCTGTCGAATTCAAGCCGATTGAGTGTGTTTTGGTTAATACTTATACTACTTGGCAAAATAATACATAAAATTGACTTCCTTTCACTTAAATGCTACAAGGTAAAAAATACTTAATGTGCCAAACTTTACTTTAAAGCAACACTCTTTTTATTTTAACAAGTCAAATAGATTAACAAACCATTCCAAAAATGGAACCTTAATAGATTGCTTGTTACTGCATCAACTTCAACAATGGCATCATGTATCTAATTTAAGAGAAGTTATTATAAAAAATTTACATGGTATAGAAAATGTTTTTTTTTTGAAATTTGGTAATATTTTGATTTTTTAATTATTTGTTTTAATTTTCAAAATTTTGATTCTCAAATGGATTTCCATATTTTATATATAGCTTTGTTTTTAAAATAATATGCTTAATTGTTTAAAAGTTTATTTGTACAAACACATGAGAATGAGGAAAAGGACATAATTATTTTAATTTGATGAAGTTCTTTAGTCACTTTCTTTATGGTATGTTTTTCTTTATTTAGTGCTATCTCTTCCTTGTTTTTCTACAAAATAAGGTTCCACATTGCCATTCAAATTGACTTTTCACATTGCCATTCAAATTGAATTTTCAAATTGACTTTAAGTATTTTTTTTGTTTTTGTTTTATAACGAGAACGGTTATGATATATTAAATAGTGGTTGTGGCTAAAAGCTAAAATCGACAAAGTATATAGTTAGAGCACTATTCTATGCTGTTTTAAATTCAATTTTTTTTTGTTTACAACCAAGAAGGAATTCCCCAAAATACAGATAGATAGTTTAAATCGGATGCACTTTCATGGTGTCAGTCTGACTTCCTGTTTTCACTGGCTGCGTGGTTTGAGGAGGCTTCTTCTTTTTTGAGATTTTCATCCATTCTTTGGATTGTTCTTGTTCTTTAATAGTTGCTTGATTTTCTAGAGACGAAACTTGTGTATCTTCTTCTTCTGCGTGATCTGCCCAACTTGTAGAGGTAGGCATTTTGGGGGCTCAACAATTTCCTGGGCAGGGGGAGGATCAGTATTTGATTGCCCAGTTTGTTGAGATGGTTCACTATTGTTTTCATCTGCTGGTAGTTCTTTCGAAAGATCTAGGTCCTTCCATATGCACTAATGTTCATGATTTGCACCGATCCACCAGATGGGCTTTCAGTGGGTTTTTCTTTCTTTATTTTTCTCCGGGATTTTTTTGAAAATGAGGGCTAAATGCCCTGTCTCATAACATGCTCTACATCTAAAATGAATTTGCTCATAATCTAACTTTTGAGTCCATGAATAGCCCTTACTTTGCAAGATGATTTCTGTTGGAAACCCTTTACTAAATTCCATTTCCACAAAATTCCGAGCATAGGTGGTGAAGGCAGTCTCGATTTCTTGACTTATGCTGAGAAAATTTCCGAGGGAATTCCCGATGGATTGCGGAGAGGTGAGTCCCCAAAAATGCAGAGGTATATTTGGAAGCCTAACCCAGACCCGTGCTAGATGCATCAAAAGTAGGGGACCATGATTGCATAGACATACTCGACCTGCCCAAGAACCACGACCCAGATCTAAAGATTTGTTCCTTATCTTCTGTAGAAATAAAGATTACTACAAAAAACCCTTTTGCACAGGGGCAGAGACCACTTCCTCCTCTAAGAGAGGGTTCTGTTCAGAGGAGATCCAAGAATGCAGATATGTTAACCGGGGCCACATACCATTAAACATGCAAACTAAAGCATGGGAGCTATAGTGCTCAATGTGGTCCTAAGCTTCTTGAATGAAAGAAATGGTAAGAGCAGAGGCTTCTTGCACCATGAATAGAGGAGGGCCGGAGCGAGGCCACATGAGGAGCAACAACACTTGCATCCAAGAAATGAGCCATTATCGAAGGCGGACAAGTCGAAGAACACGGGAGCATATTCGTAAGAGAAATCCACTGGGAAGGGCTGAACGAGCTAGAGCGCGATCTTGGAGCTACCGTAGACGAGGTAGCGGCGCCGAATGGGAGATCCATAGTTCGAACGGGCTGGCAGAGAACCTGGAGCGGCCGAAGTCCTAGTCGGAGGAGCCGCAGACGCTCGCGGGAGCAGAGCAAAACAAACCGATTTTTAATTTGAATTTAAGGTTTTACATTGCTATTCAAATTGACTTTTTATATTGTTATTCAATTTGACTTTTTTTTTTCAGATGGAAAGATCTACGGGAAACCCAACAATACTTCCCCACATTCGTGGATGGTAGAGGTGGTAAACCACCGGCAATCCTAGCAGAAGGCCTAACCCCAGAGGACTCAAGGCTTGAACCCGTGACCTCCCCCCAAACCGAGAGAGTGTGTGCACGTCTTACCAATTGAGCTAACCCTTGGGGCTTATTCAATTTGTCTTTACTTATTTCTCTGTTCAAAATAAATTTTGCACTAGTGATTGCATGTAGTAGCTTCCAGACAATCATTTTCTATATAATAAAAAACTCCATAAATTGTGGTGGGCAAGACCATTGTATGATGGCATAGTGAAAAACATATTCTACCAAAGATGGTGATGCCATGTTAAGGAGATTTTATTTGAAGATTAGTTAAGGTCATTACTATCTTTATATGACAAGTAGAAAATTTTGTTAAGGAGATTTGACTTTAAGATTCTTCAAAGCCATTATTATCTTCAAATGACAAGGATAAAATATATGTAACATTAAAGGGGCCCTCTTTGATGAGAGAAACTAGTTAGCTAGGAGGGAAGATAATGAGGAGAATATATAGGAAGTTGAATCTATTTGCAACGTTATTGTGACTAAAGTCTATCAACAATGGGGAGGATAAAGTGTGGTTTCAACACTATTCTTTTGATTAATGTTATATGGTAAAATTAATGTGATAGTGGAACATTTACATTGATAAGTTATTTTTTATGGTAAGAGTAATGTAACACTCGAACTTTGACACCAAGAAGTCATTCTTTATATGATGAGAAATCTAGCATCAAGATAACTCCAAGGAGGAAAAGATTCTCTTGAGTATTTTAATATTATAATTAAAGTCACTCTATGACTTAGTTATGCCTTTGAACTTTTGTGTAAAGCAAATAAATCCCACATCCATAGGTGGAAATAATTTGCTTCATTAGTAACCATATATAAGGAGGTGAAATCCTATGTAATAACTGTACCAATTATTCATAATATCATATTGTGTTATTCGATATCTCTCTCGTGTTTTGTAATAACCACCACCCTATATAACATTGGTATTTTGGAGGACTGGTTTGATAGTTTCATAGCTACAATTGTTTTGATAGCTCTAGTTGTTCTACTGATGTAAATTGAGTCATAGATCCACTTTGTATCTACTTGTGGCTATAATCTTGATTGTACATGGATCCATTGTGTATTCATTTGAGGCCATGCTTTTTGCACTCTATATACTTCAAGGATCCACAATGTAGTTGATTTAGTGACCCTATTTACTTTCCATGTGAACATGGGTATGGTCATCTTAGGGAAGAGAGTCATATGATGGAGCAGTATATGAAGCAACCAAAACATCCTTGTTGCTAGAATTCGACAGGATAACAATTATTGAAACTGCAATTTTCACTGTTCAAATCGCAATTATGATTTGGGTAGTTCCAAAATCCCGCATTTAGTCTAGATTACGAGTTTGTGATTGTTGAAATTGCATAATTGCAGGAATTGCAATTTTCTGGCAAGAGTTTGGGTTAAAAAACGTTGGGGAAAAGAGGCATTTTGGTTGTTCTTTACCCTATGCATCATATGATACCTTGATTTTGATTGCAAGTAACTTCTTGATCCCTGGTCTACTAGAATCCTCCTTGGTTGTTATTTCAAACTCTTTAGAAGTTTATGATGTATTTTGGCCTTTGATTCCTCTTCTACCCTCACACATTAGGGGACATATTTTAGAGATGAAATTGGTCACATTTAACCATAGATTTGAACTATGTTTTATTATCAATAGTTTGTAGTTCTCCTAAAATAAATTTAAAGCCTCTTTTCTTGTGCACACACCCTTTAACAATAAAACTCACTCACATCGCAGAAGTTGCTAGTTAACAACACATGTGCATGCTCAAAATGATAAAAAAAATGAAGCACTAAAGGTACGATCCTTAAGTAGAGACCATGGTGTATTTTCCTCTGTATAGCCCAAATCTCAAACCCCAACTATTGGAACTACTTCTCAAGCATATAAATAAGAGCTTCATGGTTGGGGGAAGATGAAACTCACCCTTATATTGAAAGGTTGCCAAATTGAACTAGCAAATTCCTTAGTTCTAATCCTCTTCTTGTGTAGAACATTCATGGTTCTCCAAATTTGACCTATTCTCTCATAGAGTGTAATGAGTCACCACGTCTTGGCTCCCCTTTGGATTTGAGATTTGAGTCCTTCTTATAATATAGAGTTTGACTGGTAGTTGAGGCCAGAGGAATCTAGAATTAGGTGAAGGGGTTGTAGTGGAAATGTTAAGTATACTATACTTGCTCTAGAATTTTCAACGATAAAATATAGATCTCTAATCCCCTCCCACCACCCACCAACACCAGTTCTTGTTATTATTCAATGTAATGGTTTATTATGTTTGAATTATAAGATTGGTGATTGGATTAACTTAGTTGAGGTTAGTTATGAAATTCTATTTGCATGACTTATTTGAAATTATTATAAAGGTTTGAAAATTGCATGTCTTGTTATAGTTATGTGAAAGTATCAAGGCAGATTAAATTATTGGGAATTACTTGACTTACTGGTGACAAATACCAATACTCGAACAACTTCTGGCATGTATTCCTTTCTTTCTCCTTACATTTCAATTATAAAGAGTTGTTTTAGAAATAATATTATAGAGACTATCTTTTCTCTATCAGTGAGAATCCCAACCCTCACACTAAGGAGTTACATCTAGTGTACAAAAAATTCCCTCAAACAATCATAATTGATAGAATTGGAGGAAGAAGAAAAATATTCTTGTAGACGAAGGAGATTGTAAAAGGCGGATAGGGTGTTTCTCCAAGACTCTTCACTACTTGGTTCTCCTATTCAAACAATAACACTCCAAGCTCCAAAAAATATAATTAGCTAACAAAAATCAAGTCTCAAAGGAGGTAAGAGTCACTTAAGTAACAATTCAATACAATTTCTAAATATGATCCAATTAATCAATGCTTGCTAACATTATAGCTTTCATGTATGTATGTAAGTTTGAAAAAAATGGAAATAAAGCTTTAATATGTAGCAATATTCAACCCACTTATAGGAGATCAGGAAAACACGCACTATTGGAGAAAATACTCATGTGAAACTCAGTTTCAGTTTGCATATATGACAACATTGATAATACTTTGATTCCAATGCACAACATTGTTTAAATTACTTTAGTATTCACATCAAAAGTGCCAATATGTCCATGAAGTGCTATTATGTTGACCAAAGATGGTTAATACCATAATCTTATTCAACTTTCAATAATTACTTGAGTGACTTAATGATTCCAATGTCGACTAATAATGTTGAGAGTTTGGTGATATCTAGTTTTTAGCAAATAGTAGCTGTTGGTTCATGTTGAGACAATTATTTCTATAACACTATGGAGGGCGTAGGAACTACATGACCACTCGATCCAATCATATACCTTTTCAAAATCCATCTTAATAAAATGAGTATCAAGGCTTGAGGTAAGATCCCACTCCATGCCTTCCCGGATGCAATTGCCTTGAATAATAATCTTTGATTGATGTTTTACAATCTTTACTAATTATTCAATTACCTTTTATGACATAATTAACATATTGTGATTATTATGCATGTGCTTCCAATCAATGTGCATGTGGAGGGAGTGATGGTCCATTGATTTTGATCATCAAGGTGGTAATCACGAGGAAAGGGTAGAGTGTTTCCAAGGTGGTAATCATGAAGAGAGGGTAGAGTGTTCATGATGAAACAAATAAATTAGACATATAAACATTTTAATGATTAATTATTGGATATTTGCCATTATTTTGTTATTTATTATTATTTATTTTTAGAAAAAAAATCTCTTTTGATATTCATATTTGAAAAAAAAAGGATTATGAAAGTTATAGGTTTGAGTGTATTTTGTTTAGTGTTTTTAGCGTGCTCCAAGAAAATTTAATTTTTCTGGTTTGTTTTTGGTTTGCTGAAGTCTGGTTGCTCGTGGTAGACGTTCTTTGGAGGTTCTCTCATTTAGCTTGGCTTGGTCTGGCTTCCGATTCGAGTCCTTTCTCTGTTGGGATTGTTTCTTGGCCATCTGCAGTGTTTGGCATTGTTTCTTTTGGTGGATCTTTGCTGAGCTCTGGAGAAGACTGTCCATTTTGGTAGTGGATTCATATCCCAGTGAAGGTGGCTGCTCGTCTTGCTTGTAGGGTCGCGTCCTGGCCTTTGAGATTTCCTGGTGGTCACTCGAGCTTGTGATTCCAGTTTGGCCCGTCGAATTTGATCATTAATGATTGAGTTTTTCTTGGGGTCTTTCGATGGTCTTTCCTATGTTTCCTGATCTATGAATTTCTTGAATCTTGCATCGATATGATTCTTGCCTCCTGTAGGGCTTGATCTGCGTTGGTGGATTGCTGTCTTTGTGCTGAGTTTTCTCTGGATCCGATTTGGTAAGCCTGGGTATTTTAATCTTGGATCAACTCGTTCTTTCTGGGTGAGGAGTCTTTCTGGCTCGGTTCTTGTCTCGGTGAAGGAGGATTTCTTGGTTCCAGGGCACTGGTGCTTGTCGTGTTGGCTCTGTTGTGGAGTACTGCTTGGATCAGCTTGTGCTCCTAGCCTGTTGGCATGGCTCGAATTTTTTTGAAGGAGGCTTTTCTTGTTGATTGGATTTTTCCATTGATTGGCTTGGTTCACGGCGGTGATCTATCTGGTGCATTGGCTGATTTACTTTGACTAGTTTTCTTGTGTCAGATCTGGTATTGTGTTGTGCAGTCCATGGACTTTGGTGTGGACCCTCCTTTGCCTCTTCCTCCTGACTTCGAAGCATTCAAGAGATTGATTGCTTCCTGCGAGAAGAGGAAAGGGGGCCCATCTAGTCAAGAAAGTGGATATTCCCACAGTAGAGTTACATCCGGATTGTATCTGCCATTCGGCTCTCAATTTGGATGAATGTGGGCTCATCGGGCAATTCACCGGACTATGGCCCTCTCCAAAAGCTATTGATAGTTGGGTGCAGAGAAATTGGAGGCCATTAGTCTCTGACAAGATTCAAAGTCATTTTGTAGGAAGAGGGTTTTATGTCTTCATTTTTGACGCTGTAGCAGGTCGTGATCTCATTTTTCGGAATGGCCCATACTTCATGGGACCACAGGGGCTCTACTTAAACAAGTGGACTCCTGATTTCGATCCCTCTCAAGACGTTCTGTCTACAGTCCCAATTTGGGTGAGACTCCCGCATATTCCTTTACACTGTTGGAGCTATGATGCACTAGAATCCACAGGTAATAAACTTGGTAAATACATTGACATGGCTGATAGAAAAGATCAATTCTCATGTGCAAGAATCTGTGTAGAGGTTGACTTGGAGATTGGCCTGCTCGAGGCAATTAAGTTAACAGTTGCAGATTGGTCCCATATTTAGGAGCTGGATTATGAACAAATCCCATTCAAATGTAGATTCTGTCATGGCTACGGTCATTTTGCTCGAAGTTGCAAAAAAAAAATTGAAGAAGAAAAAGTAAATGAGAAAGAAGAACAATGGACGCAAGTTCAAAAAGCTGGAAATCAAAATCAGGGGCCTAGAAAGAAAGGCAAAGATAGTAAATTACTGATTAGTGTCTCTGCTGTTGGCAAGCCCTCTTATGCATCTCAGGCTGTAAATTCTTCCACTTCCAATCAATTCGATGTTCTCATTTCTGATACTCTAGAAGAAGGGGAAATGCAACATCTTGATGGGCATGAGTTGGAAGATCCAGTTCCTCATTCAACTTCTCATGCAGACCCACCTTCTTTGGTTCCTCTATGGGTTGGAGATCCCTCCCTTTCTTCCCCAATTGGTGAAGTCTCCCCTCCTTCATATACAGAAATTTCCCGTAAGAAGCAGCCTGCTAGTCCTAGTTCATCATATGTTTATCCAGTTTCCAAGAAGGGTGGCAATAAATCTAAGAAGGAGATTCGGGAAGAAGAGGCCGACAGGTGAAAGACTCAAGGTAGTCAGTATACTATAGAAATTTATTATGGGAGGAACAAGAGAACCAGACCTCCAAAGGGAGTGGGAACTCCCTCTCAATTTGTTAAGTAATGCAAGTTGCCTCTTGGAACTGTAGGGGACTGGGGAATCCTATCAAAGTAGTCGCTGTGAAATATTTATTGAGAATGGCCCCTTTTGAAATATTGCTGCTCCAAAAGACTAAAATTGAGGAGGAATCTCTCCTTCTCATCATAAACAAAAATTGGAATCTTAATGCTGGCAAAGCTGTCAGTGCTAGAGGCTCCAATGGGGGTTTAGCTACCCTATGGAGAGATGAGAAATTTCAGCTAAAAAATATTTATGCTACTCTGCATTGGATCTACACATATATTTTTAACCATTCCAGTAAGACTTCCTACGCTCTTTTTAATCTATATGTACCTGTCAATTACTCAGAAAAATAGGATTGTTGGAAAACATTATCAGATTTTCTTGAGTTTTCCTCTCTTGCCAATATAATTTTAGCAGGGGAATTGAATATTACATTATGTTCGAATGAGAAAAAGGAGGCTTGCGTCGCAAGGATTTCATACAGGAATATGTTGAATATTTAATGCAAGCCTAGGACTTGATTGACTTGAAACCTAAGTCTGGGCGTTTCACATGGTCCAACCACAGGGTGGGGGCCGCTAACATATCTGCCCAACTTGATAGATTTCTTGTACATAACAATTTGCTGGATGACAAGATCATTTCTACAAAAATTCTCCCTAAGTTAACATCAGACCATCACCCGATATCTCTGTTGTTCGAGTTTGAAGCGAATTTAGGCCCAGTTCCGTTCAGGTTCAGCCCGACATGGATCGAGCGAGCAGGGTTTTTGGATTTAGTTTCATAGGTCTGGTCTCAATATATTGTGGGTTCTCCCAGTTTCATTTAGCAGAAATTGAAAAAACTAAAAGTCACGCTAAAGGAGTGGGTAAAACCCCCTCTCTCTAATCCAATGACTCGCAGAAAGGATTGCGTTGATGAGTTAAATGAAATTCAAATGGGCATGGAAACTTGTGACATCTCCATTTCACATTTAGCCCAGGAGCAACTTCCCAGTTCAAATCCACTAAATATTTTAGGCACGAGGAGGAACAACTTAGGTTGAAATCTAGAAGTCTTTGGCTAGTGGCAGGGGATAAGAATTTTTCTTATTTCCATCACCAGTGCAGAAATAGACTCTCTCGAAACCATATTTCAAAAATTACAATTGGAGATGGGATCATTATCAAAGGGAAATAGCTCCTCAGATAGTCAAGCATCAACCATTTTCAACAGCTGTTTCATGAGGATGGTCTATATGAGGATGAGGCGTCTTCTGAGTTTATGGATAACATTCCCTTCCTAGTTAGCCATGAGAACAACTTTAAGCTAATGAAACCTTTTTTGGAAAAATAAATTGTTGAAGTCATATGGGCTATGGAGTCTGACAAAGCTCCTGGCCCAGATGGATTTTCAATTCATTTCTTTAAAGGATGTTGGCCTATTATCAAGTTTGATCTGATCTGTATGGTGTCTTCCCTCCAAAAAAAAGGTAAAGTTGGCGGGTGCACCAACTCTACCTTTTTATCCCTCATTCCGAAGGAAGCTAATCCTTCTTCCTTTAATAGATTTCACCCTATTTCACTGTGTAATGCTTCCTACAAGATTATAAACAAGCTTTTAGCCAATAGATTTAATCTTCTACTAGGTAAGTTGATCACTCCCTTACAGGGGGGTTTCGTTAAAAGCAGGCATCTAGTGGATAATGTCATTCAAGTTCGAGAAGCCATTCACTCTAGCTTCCGAAGAAAGGAGACGGGTATGTTAATCAAGCTGGACATGAAGAATGATTTTGATTGAGTTAAGCTCCCCTTCCTATATGAGTTTCTGCTCTCTTTTGGTTTTTGTCAGGAGTTTGTTAATCTGATCAAAGCTTGCACTAAAAACCCTTAGATTGCACCACTAGTTAATGGCATACCCACTGCTTTTTTCAAATAAACTAGAGGTCTTTGTCAAGGCTGCCCGATGTATCCTTTCTTATATATTTTGATGGTTGAATCTCTCAGTCGTAAACTCAAAGTAGAAAAAGAAGCTGGGTATCTTCTAGGGATTAAGATATCTAGGGGTGTAGACCCAATTAACCATGCATTTTTCGTGGATGAATCTCTCCTACTTGGAGGAGCTTCAATGAAGATTTCCCAGTCCTTCCTTGTCATCCTCAACAAATTCTGCCAAATTTCAGGAGCATTGATCAACAAATAAAAAAGTGATGTATATGGTTGGAATGTTGAACCTCCAGTAATTCTCTGAATATCAGATTTCTTGGGATTTCCTAGCTTTTTCAAGTGGGAGAAGATAAAGTATTTGGGACTCCCTTTAACTCTTGGCTCGTCTCCTCCATCTTTGTGGCTCGAGGTGTTGGAACAGTTAAAGGCTAAAATTGCTTTTTGGGGTGGACAGTGGCTTACTAAAGCTGGGAAATTAATTTTGATCAAGTCAGTCCTTACAACATATCCCATATTCCAATCTATTTTGTTGCTTGCCCCTAAATCAATTTCGGGCCAGATATCAAAATTATTGAGAGACTTTCTTTGGAGCGGAGGTAAAGGTGGCCAACAAAAGATGCTCTTAGCTAGCTGGGAATGTATTAAGCAACCTCTTTCAGAAGGAGGACTTCAAATTCAGGACCCTTGGCTGGCCAATTTGGCAGCTTTATAAGAATAAAAATCACCCATTCAGTAGGATTTTTAGGTCAAAATATCTTAAGGGTAGATCTTTGAGGAGTATTACTTCAGCTAACACTTCATCAGGCTCTGGTGTCTGGAATTCTTGTAGAAAATTCTTTGATTCTTTCAATCTTCAGTTATATCGAATCCCAAGTAATGGGAAGAAGATTTATCTTTGGGAGGATAGAATCTCTGGGAACCCCCCCCCTTTCCAAAGTCACCCAGCTTGCAGATATTCAGAACTGGGATAAAAACAAAGGATTACTTTGCCTTGCAGATATATGTTCTTGGGATAGTGATGGTAATTGGTTAGGTTGGTCACTATCGGACCTCCCAGCTTGTCTCAACTCTCAGAAATCATTGCTATTTTCTTCTTTATTAGGCCTAGCTCTTATCCATTTTTCTCATCTGGATTGCTGGGGTTGGGGCCCTGATGGATCATACTCTGCAGCTAAAGGATACAAAGCTCTGAATGCAACTCACTCCTCTTGGACTTCTCGTTGTATACCAAAAGTTAATTTTTTTTCTTGGCTAACTTTGCACAATAAAATTTTGACAGGAGATAATTTACAAAAACGTGGATATAATGGGCTGTTTCACTACTGTTTGTGCAATGCAACCTCGGAGATAGCCGTTCATATCTTGATAGAATGTGTTTTTTTCTAAAAATGTTTGGTCATCAGTCCTTCGTGGATTTGAAATCATGATTCCTCCTCATCTATCTGTTTTGGAATTTTACCTTGCCTGGCATGCTAGGTGTCCATCCAAATCTTTTGCAGCAATTTTGCACTCGAATTGGCATTCTATCTTCAAATTAACTTGGTGGTCAATCTGGTTAGCTCGTAATAATTATATTTTCAGTGATCAGAAGCCAATTTTCTGTCACAACAATATTGAGACAAAGCACATACTCATAAGATATTCAAGAAAAGTTAGACATGAAATGATGTAACGATACTGCAATAGGAGGTTGCAACTATGTATATTCAATAATAGAATGAATAATACAATACAATGTCATGCAAAATGCATGAATGCCAAGCCAATTCGAATTCACTAGGAGGTCATTCAAATTGCATGGATGGGTGTATCTTAACTAAATGTCAGCAACACTAGACACACTTAGTTAACCACTAATCTAGCCATGATTGACTCACACTGAGTACTAACTGAATTGAAGTGCAATAGATGATTGAGTCTAACTGAATGTAACTCAGACACATGTCACTGCATGCCAAATAGTAGGTGGTAGTGCATCACTAACCCCATGTAGCTCCGATGAAGTTAACTGAAGTGATATTGGTCATCAAAAGTGGTTGGAGGGGCATTAGTTCGCTCTAGTTCATCCCAATCAGCCCAAAATAGACAATTGCACGATGGAGGTGCCTTTACAACTCAACTTAACTGGTTGTTAGGTGAAACAACAATAATTTAGCAATTAGGTGCACTTATGACACTCAGATCACCCCAGAATTGCTCCCTGTTTGAAGGAGGAAGCCCAATTAGCCTCCCCGATTGAAGGAGAAGGCTTAGTTGGCCTCCTTGATTGAAGGAAGGCGTGGGTGTGGTCATGCTGATGTCATGGTGTGCTCATCTGATTCCAATTAAGTAAATTAAACTTAGGATAGTGGGTAATTAGGCCAAAAATTGACCAAATAAAGTGTGTAAGTTGGATAATGACTCCAACACCCCTCTTAAGCTATACTCAGGAGGAGTAAAAATAAATGCATGAAATGCTAGGGCCCCAACAACAAAGGCCATAGGTGACCCTGTACAAAAAATGTAACTGTAACAATGGTCAAAATAAAATCTAAGTGAGGAAAGAGGGAAAACCCAGTGGGAACTCCCCCTCCCTCAATCTTCTCAAGTTGAACACTAAAGAAGTAAGTGATAACCCTGATGAACTCACCCCCAATAGTGAATGGAGGTAAGTGAACTTTTTCTCAGAAAAGCTCTTGGTGAAGATGTCTACAATCTGCTCATCTGTAGGGCAGTATTGTAGAACAATGGTCCTGTCATGCAACAACTGCCTAATGTAGTGGATGTGTATCTCAACATGTTTGGTCCTTTTCCTGGTAACTAGATTTGTGGAGATCTTAATAGCACTTTGATTGTCACAAAATATGACTGTGGACAAAGTGCTACCAATCTCAAACTCTGAACGAATTCCTTGCAACCAAACAACATGGATGCAAGCATTCACTGCTCCCCTATACTCGACGTCTGCTGAAGACAATGCAATGGCAGCTTGGTTTTTTCTAGACCAGGGAATGGGGACACCACCAAACATGAATACATACCCACAATTGGAATTCTGATCTATGGAATCCCCTGCCCAATCTGAATCTGTATAACCAACCAACTCTAGCTTAGAATCTGCAGCATAGTGAATGCCATAGGATCTTGTGCCCTGAATGTACTGAAGGATCCTCTTGGATGCCTTCCAATGAAGAACATGAGGCTACTGCATGTATCTTGATACAACATTCATGGCATAACAAATATTAGGCCATGAATGTGTCAAGTAAAGAAAGCTACCAATTAGCTGGCGGTAGATAGTGCAATCCATGGGTGGAGTTTTTTTTTCCCTCTTCAAGGCTGATCCATGGGAGGAAAGGAAATGGGGCAGCCTTGCATTCAGCCATGTTAAAATTAATTAACAGGCCTTAAATGTATTTATACTGAGTTACCATTATCCCATCAAAAGTCTTGGGAGATTTCAAGCCCCAGAAATTGCTTCAAGAGCCCCAAATCGCTCATCTCAAATGCATCATGAAGGGTAGTTTTTAAGAAGGTAATGGAAGCAAGTGTGCTTCCTGTAATCAAAATATCATCAACATATAAAAAAATGATAGGTGAATTACCATCATACTTTTGTATATACACATTCGGATATGATTTGCATCTTTGGAAGTTTTGTGAAAGTAAAAAGACATCCATCTTGGCATACCATGATCTTGGGGCCTGTTTCAACCCGTATAATGACTTCTACAATTCGCAAACCAAAGAAGGATCTGAAATGTAGCCCTCAGCATGATTCATATATATCTCCTCATGAAGGTATCCATGTAAAAATGCACTCTTGACATCCATATGATGCACCTCCTAGTGCTTGGATGCTGCAATGGCCAAAACTAGGTGGATGGAGTCCATCTTTCCCACCAGTGCAAAGGTCTCATGATAGTCCACACCTTGGACCTGGGAGAAACCTTTTGCAATAAGACTTGCATTATATTTTCAGGTTATTCCATCAACAACAAACTTTGTACGAAACACCCACTTGCATTGAACTAATTTCCTCCTAGGTGTAAGAGAAACTAGCTCCCAAGTAGCATTTTTCCTAAGAGAATTAAACTCTTTGTCCATAGCAGCTTTCCATCTCGGATCTTTTCAATCATGGTAGTAGGACTTAGGATCTGAACTAATCATTAAATAACAGGTCTCAGACAGCAATGATTCATGACAAGAGAGTGCAATACCTGCTCTTTGAAAATCAGACCGGGTTCTTCTTGGATCTGCAGGATTTCCAATGTTTGGCTCGGCGGAAGATAGTGTATTTTTGGCCCAAGTTGGAAGATGATTTGGCATCTCAGAATATGATTTGTTTTGCTCACTGATATCAGATATCAGATCATCAATATCAGAACCTTCACTCTCACTTTCATCACCCAATTGATCAGCAGAACAGGAGGGAATTTCAACAGAATTTTCTTCAACTAGTTCTACCTCTTGGAGAGGCTCATCCAATTTGACACTTCTTTCAATGAAAATTTGTTTTGTTCTGATATTCAGCAGATTTAATCCCTTATATTCTTCTGAATATCCAATGGAAAAACATTCAATTCTTTGCGGTTACAAATATTTTCTCTTGTCAAGCAAAATTCGAGCCCATTTAGTGGACCCGAACACCCTGAAATTTGACACATCCGGCTTGTGTCCAAAATAGGCTTCGAAAGGAGTCTTTCCTTTCATAGAGGAGTGAGGTAATTTGTTTTGAATGTATGCAGCAACATTCATGGCCTCAACACACAAATTTTCAGCCAAAATTTTGTCTTCCATCATGCATGTGGTCATCTCCTTGAGTGCCCGATTCTTTCTCTCCGCTACACCGTTCTGCTGGGGAGTGTAGGGAATGGAATGTTGGATCTTGATCCCACTTTATGAACATATATGGAGAAATTCAGAACTGATATATTCCCCTCCATTATCATATCAGAGATATTGGATATTTCTCTCAGAGGCATTCTCAACCAGTGCTTTCAATTCAATGAATTTCTCCAATACTTCAGATTTTTTCTTGATGAAGAAAACCCAAGTGTATCTAGAAAAATCATCTATGAAGGTGAGTACATACCGATATCCATTCATGGATTTTGTTGGCATAGGTCTACTGATATCATAATGAATCAGCTCCAAAATACTCTTTGCTCGGCTTTCCTTCCCCCGATCAAACTTGTGCTCAGGGTGTTTATCGACAATACAACCCTTGCAAATTCCTTTGGTAGACTTGATGGCTGGGAGGCCTTCAACCATGAAATTTTTCTAAAGTTTCTGCAAGTATTGAAGTTCAAATGACTGAACCTCTCATGCTAAATTCTACTGACCTCATTTCCATGAGTAAGAAGAGAGGTGGGCTTTGCCACTGCCACAAAATGGGAAAACTCATAGGCCTTAGCATGATGTTTTGCTAAGCCTTTTGCAACAAGCTTCCCAGATGCAATCTCAGTGATTTCTGCATCATTGGGGATGAAATTTACTCACTTGGGCATGCCAGTATGATTCATTTGATATACAATTAGGAGGTTGGAGTCCAAGGAGGGTACATACAGAACATCAAAAAAGGTTCCATGCTCAAGATTTACTGTACCTCTTCCTTTCGAAATGATAGTAGAATCATCTCCCATGTGGATGGGAATGATTTTTTCGGTGTCCAGGGATGAGAAGGAGTCTCTGCTTACCATCATGTGATTCAAAGCTCCAAAGTCTATGAGGAGAGCATTGGGTTTCGAGGTGCTTGCCATGAGAGCATGACCTCTTTCTTGCTAGGTATCTCGATCTTGGTTATCTCTCTTCTGAACACTCTTCGGAAGATTGATATTGTTTTTCTCCAAGAGGAGAGTCATCTCATAAAGCTTATTCTTCATGCATGCATGTTCATGGTGGAAGCCCTTCCCGCAGTAGGAACACTTGACTTTCTCCTTGCCTTGATGTCCTTTGTTCTTGTGTTTCTTTGAGCCGGAAGGCTCTCCTTGCTGATGGTTCTTTTCTTTAGGATTTGGAGCATCAAATTTAGCCTTTGGATTCTTCTACTTCCCTTTTCCCTTCGAATATTTTGACCCCGAAGCAAACAAAGCTTTATCTTTTGAGGATCTGAGGATCCCCATATGTACAATCTTGTCATGCTCATTTGTAAGGGTCTTGATGAAGGAATCCAGTGAAGGCATCTTCCAATTTGGGATTGTTAGCTTCCCAATATGGAATGTTGAAACAAATACTAAATAATACAGACCAAGTTTTGAGAGGATAGTTAGGATGAGTTGATCATCATCCTTCTCAATCTTGCACTGCTTTAACTGGAGCACCAAATGTTTGAATTTTGTGAAAAAATCATTCATGGGTTCGAAGCTTCTTGTATTCAAGGAAATCAAATTGTTCTCAAGCTGATAGATCCGAAGATCATCTTGTTTATCAAACAAGGTAGCGAGATGATCCCAAATATCCTTCGGATTCTTCAATCCCAAGATGTGGAAAAGAAGATCCTTGGAGATAGACAAGCACAAGAAACCATAAGCCTCATCCAGATTATTCCAGTATTTTATCTTCTCAATAGCAGCATTAGGCTCTAATTCTGTGTTCATTGTGACCCGGTAGAGCCCTCTTGAATGGAACTGAATCTCCATATCCTCCTTCCATTGGTGGTAATTGAAGGAGGTGAGAGGATCCATAGAAGAAGTAATGGAGTTGCTGTAGCGAATGCAGTGAAGAACCTGTACAAACTTGCAATCAACACAATAAAGTCACTGTAAGGTCGGATAGCCTGCACATTTCATGTTTTCATCACACCCATCATAATTGATCAAGCAAGCTTGATAAAAAATTCCTTTATTTGCCCNGTGCCGTGTAAATGAAGGAATGTTGTAAAGGAGGTCTCAAGTTCAAATCTCACCCCGACTTATCCGTGCCCCATGCTTGCGGGCTGTGTGGACGCACCTTGGGTTATAGTGGCAGCTGACGAGAATGGACCTCGTGTCACACGAGTACCAAAACCGCCCGGTTACCAATTCCCCCAGTAAAAAAAAAAAAAAATCCTTTACTTGGGGTATTAAGTGGTAAACCTTTGGCTTTTGGTGTAGTGCTGGAAAAATGTTGAGCTTTTTGCTCAATTTTGCATGCTAGATCTGACAAAATCACGTTTTTCTTGAAGAAATAGCCTCATCCTGCCATGGCTCTGATACCATATTAATTCTGTCAGAACAATATTGAGACAAAACACATACTCATAAGAGATTCAAGACAAATTAGACATGAAATGATGTAACGATAGTAGATACTGCAATAGGAGGTTGCAGCTCTGTATATTCAATAATAGAATGAATAATATAATACAATGTCATGCAAAATGCGTGAATGCCAAGCCAATACGAATTCACTAGGAGGTCATTCGAATTGCATGGATGGGTATATGTTAACTGAATGTCAACAACACTAGACACACTTAGTTAACCACTAATCTAGCTATGATTGACTCACACTGAGTCCTAACTAAATCAGAGTGCAATAGATGACTGAGTCTAACTAAATGTAACTTAGACACATGTCACTGCATGCCAAATAGTAGGTGGTAGCACATCACTAACTCCAAGTAGCTTCGATGGAGTTAACTGAAGTGATATTAGTCATCAGAAGTGGTTGGAGGTGCATTAATTCACTCTAGTTCATCCCAATCAGCCCAAAATAGACAATTGCATGATGGAGGTGCCTTTACAACTCAGCTTAACTAATTTTTAGGTGAAACAACAATCAGTTAGCAATTAGGTGCACTTATGACACTCAGATCACCCCAAAATTGCTCCCTATTTGAAGGAGGAATCCCAGTTATCCTCCTCGATTGAAGGAGAAGGCTTACTTGGCCTCCTTGATTGAAGGAAGGTGTGGGTGTGGTCATGCTGATGTCATGGTGTGCTCATCTGATGCCAATTAAGTCAATTAAACTTAGGATAGTGGGTAATTAGGCCAAAATGGACCAAATAAAGTGTGTAAGTTGGATAATGACTCCAACACTCATCTACCATCCTCTTCTTTCCTTTTTATTTAGATTTTGACCACATATTTTAGCGTTCAAAGATTTTTCACCAATCTATCCATAACATTTAATCCCGCTTCAACATGTAAAGTAGGCCAGACCTCCCTCACCATCTTACAGAAAGACTCCTTCTTTAGCCAGGATTGATTGAACTTGAAGGGGAAACTTTTACCCAACTCCTCTTCTTCAACTTGCAGAGCAATTAGATTATGGTCAGAAATATTTTCCATAATGTTCCAAGTTATGAATCTTATACTTCCTCTGTCAAGAAAAGAGTCCACCAATTATCAGATTTTGCAACCTTAAAACCCCACTAGCATCCACAAACTCCCAGAAATTTTTCCGCTCTTTATAAGGAGGATAAATGTTCACTAGTCTCACAATTTCAACAAACTCCTGAACTCTGCCTTCTAATAGAATGCCAACAACCATTTTGTAAGGCTTAACATCACAGGATCTCAGATTCCAAATGACTTCCTGTCCTCTTGACAGACCCTCTGAGTCTACAACACATGTTTCCTAGTCTTTAAGAAAATTTAAGAGAAATCCACAAGTTTTTTTTGCTTCAGCCATCATTTCTTGGAAAAAGTATACATCCACAGGATTCAACTCAATAAAACTTTTGAGTGACCTTCTTTTAGGAATTCTCCCTATCCCTCTTATGTTTAAGGAAATGAAAATCATTACAAAACCTTCAATATAGCCTTCTCTTCTCTAAGCACCTCAGAATTCCTATATGTTGAACCATCTTCCGCTAGCTTGGTTCTTTCATACAGAGGAACATACTTGCCATTGTTCAATCCTTCATCTTAAGTAGAGGATTCAAACCCTTTCTTGGTATACTTTTTGAGTCGTTTCCTCCTTATTGTGACATTTTGATGACACATATAGTTTATATGGGTATTTTAGGTCGAGGTGGAAGGCCTATTAAAGTAAGTGATCAAAGGTTTCACCTGAATATCAACCATATATTCCACACTAGATTCCTCTCGGTTCCCTTTTTCCATGAAGACTCTATCCTTAAACCCATTTGTTTCCTGATAAGAGGGATCATCACCCCTGAAGGGAGAAGATGAAATTCCTGGAACATCTATAGTTTTGGGCACACTAGGTACACTGAGAGGCAGGGGGGTGAATCAGTTTGCACAACTTTTATTACTTTTTCAATTTTAACATTCAACAACTTATTCAATATTATGCATTATCACATTATCATTATATCATCATTAACATTATTATCATCATCATATCATCATCTCATAAGAAGCATATCATGATACATAGTACACCATATTTTACATGGAAACCCAAGTCTTGGGGGAAAAACCACATAAACCTTTATAATAATAATTTTCCTGCAACAACTAGAAGGAGGAAACAACCCCCTTATTACAATGACTTCAATTCTCCAGCTATAACTGGAAGGAGGATACAACCCCTTGATTTACAGGATACAACTTGAAGAAATCTCCAACTCCCTATTTCTCCAGCTACAACCGGAAGGATGCTACAACCCCCTTTCCTTTCCCTATCCTGCCGCCCTGATATGAAGATAGAAACTACTGAACCACGACTGCACTGATACTGCGAACCTGCTAATCAACACCTGTACTACACTACACAATCTGTACCACATTGCACAACCACTACCATTACTAACCATTTCTCATCATCTGATCACTACTCATAAACTGACCACTATTCACTGCACCACAACTATACCACACTGCTCATCAACTTATACAATCAACATGTCCAATTAAGCTATACAAATCAATCTGTTGCTCACATCAGCTGACTCGGTCAATATGAGTCTAACCAAATACACACCAAACTCAGTCCACCTGAGTCAAACCAACTGCTAATATAACTCAACCAGTCTAAGTCACACCAACTGCACATAAGGAAACTTGTGCTAATCTTGCTCAACTAAACCATCCTGTACCAAGCTGCTTGTGTACCTGTGCCAAATCAATCATATACTTGTGTTAATCTAATAAAGTGCTCTGACAGTCAACCAACCCTTCTTACTTGGCCTAATTCATCAAGTAAGAGACACATTTAAGCAACCAAGAGACTTCACATACGGTCAACCAAACTTTTTCCAACCACACTCAACTCAATGACACCACAACCGACCTCAATCATAGTCAAGGAATACTTGACAGTTAAACATGATAAACCTCAACCAACTAACCTAAGCCAAGAATATAAGACTTAACCAACTATGTCAAACTCATCCAGTCTCATAAACTCTTAGACACAAAAGGATTTTTCACTCCACTCAAATCAAGTCAACAAATCAAGAAAATATCAAGCAAATAGTCACTTACAATAGTTTCAAAGGTTGTCATTAATAGTCAATATTAGTTCAGCTCCACTTAGGTCAAAGACACAATGATCAACACTTGTCAAACTAGTTTTCAAACAAAACACTTAGGTTCATCAAAGAAATCACTCACAAGATCTATTACTTGCATGTCAACCTCTCATTCAATACTACACTATACAACAATCAAGATAAACACCAAGATCTATGCCAACAATATCCAAGATAATCATTAAGATCTATATCAATATCACATCAAGATATATGCCAAGATAACCATCACCATATCCTCCATAACATATTCAATTACTTCAAAGGGATATACCAATATAGACGCTCACATACTAAGATCAAATATGAACTCTATCCATGAGAGACATGTGCCATCACAAGAGAAACCGAGAAGCATGAACCATACCTTTTGAAAATCACAATATGAAGAAACAATAAAGAAACTAAAAGAAACTCTATATCATGTCATCACATATCCCTCGCAACAATCTTTTCAACGAGCCAATAATTTTGTAATTATGATTCCATGTGAGAAATTTAGCCAATTTTAGTGAAGATGCCCAAAAATTTCTCCTCCACAAAGTTTCACACTTTTCTCCAAGAGTTGAAAAATTCCAAAGAGAGACTTGATTCATGAACAAATGAAATGTTCGATATTCTATTCATATAGGCCACAGAGGAAATTAGTACCTCACACTGGGCCGACATGCAATTCAAAATTACAAATAATTAAATTCTCTTTTGTTTGGTCAGCTGACCCAAAAAGGTGGGGTACACCAACTTCAAGAATTCATATTTCTTTAACCATAAGGAGTTAGAACATGCTCCACATATCAATGGAAATGGCTTGACAAGGACTATCTCCCTATGATGGGTTTATTTTCAAATTCTTGTTTTAATACCCTTAAATTATTCAATTTGTTCAGGACTTCAAAGATTCCACACATAAAGGTGCCAAAGACCATGTTACCTTATGCATAAGTTCCAAGGTCAAAGGCTTCAATGGACACCATCAAAGGCATGAGGGATTTGATGGTCTTCACATACATAAACTTTACATCAACAAGGAGGAGGGATCCACCATATACTCATCATATCAAGGGTATCAAGGACCCCAACACCACCAATCAAGTGGGAACAAAGACTTTTTCAAGAATATCATCATCATATTCAAGGTCTCCATATCATTAAAAACATATCCAATGGTTCCACTATATATATATTTATCACCATAAGATTACCAACACCCCAAATAGGGGTACAAAGACCTCACCACTAGTTTGCAACACCTTATGCTATTCATATGGATGATCACAAGGATACAACATGCCAATGACAATATAGCATCCAAGGGCCATCAAACAACCATATGTGTGGGTTCAAGACCCAAGTCTCCACATGCAAGAGGATCAAGATCTAAGATTGTGGACTCAAGGACCCCACAAGTACTCAACGACCTCAAGACCATCCAATGCAAGCAATGGGATCCAACATTAACACATCAAGGGACTTACACACATGAGCCACATTATCCATCCAACAACCAATCAAGAGACCACAACAAGTACAAGCATAACAAGCAACACAAATACCAATAACCAAAGATCAACCAGGATCAAGGAACTCGAAAATGGACTCAAATGGGACCAATATACAACTTAGGGGCACTCGACTAAGTCAATGGGTAACGAGGGATTTTTACATTGTTCCAAGGCCTCCAATGGATTCAAGCTTGGGCTTGGATAAGGTGAAAAGGGATCCTCTGACATAGACAAACACAAACTAAACACTAACCCTTTTCATCTTCTTTTCTTAGAGTGTGTTCCTGACCTATTCCAAGAAGTAGGCCACATCCCCCTAGTCCAATGCATATGAACCGGACTTGTAACTACCCCCCCAGACTGTTAGTATAGTTGTGGTAGCCTTTAGTCTCTTTTGACATCTAGGGTTCATACACAGGTATACCGGAAGGGTATTTCTGGTCTACCTTGGACGGGCTTGGAAGGTAACACTGGTAGAAGGTGTGGGAGAGTGGTGGGTGATTCCTCCTCTTGTGCCTAAGAACATATACAGGGACACCAAGTAACTATCTCTCAGCTTTATTTTGGAAAGCATATCTTATACCTGTTTGTCTGTTTGGATTTAGGAATTTTTTATTGAGTGTTGTGTTGTTTGTATGTACTTAGTTTTCCTTCAGGTGTATGCTTTGTACTTTTGGTTTTTTGTCGACCTAAAACTTTGTCTTATTGTTTGAAACTATGGCTAACACCCCTTTGAACACCAACCAAGAGATCCCCATGCTGGGAGCTTCTTGTACTATTCCTCTCACTGGGAATGTTGGTGTTCCTTTGATGGCCACCTTGAATCTTACTGGATTCACCATAGGGCTACCGGTGGGGTTGTTTTCCACTCCAACTATCCTGAATGCTCTTGATGCTTCTTAAGTAATCTCCTTATATCAAGGGCATCAAAACACTACTTCCCCTTCACCTGCAGTTGATTCTCCTCCTTCTACCTCATGCGTGAAAGTACTGATACTAGTAACCGACAGTCTAAAAGGAGTAAAAGAAGGAGGAATAGGAAGAAGACACATAAGCAAGGGGGAACCCGTTCAACCTCTTCGGGTCAAGTTGAGCCTCACCACCCAGCCTCTGTAATTCATGCTGGGGGCACCTATCCAACCTCTGCAGGTCATGTTGGATCTAAGCACTCAACCTTTGCAAGTCAAGTTGATCTTCACCATCCAACCTCTGTTGATCATGTTGGTGGGATCCTTCCAACCTTTCTAGATCATGTTGGATCCAGTCACTCAGCCTCTGTAGTTCACGTTGAGGGCACTAGTTCAACCTCTAATGTTCAAGTTGAACCTCCCCATCTAACCTCTGCAAGTCATGTTGGATCCATCCACCCAGCCTCTAAAGTTCATGTTGGGGGCACACACTCTACTACTGCAAAGCATGTTGATCCTAACCATTCAGCCTCTGTTGTTCATACTGGTGGTTCCCATCTGACCTCTTCAGGTCATGTTGGACCCAGTCTCTTAGCCTCTGCAGGTCATGCTGGAAGAAGTCTTTCATCCTTTGTGGTTCATGTTGAAGACAATTCGTCAGCCACTGCAAGTCATGTTGACACTTTTGAAAAGACTACCTGTTCAAAACACAAGACCAAGTTTCCTTGTAAGCTTTGTGAGGTACACCACCTTACTTATAAATGCTCTTCCATCGTAGAGGTGCGAAGAGTTTGGTTTCATGGTCATCCAATTTTTGAACATCCTGAATTTTTTCAACAACCACCCTCTCTTAGTCAGGTTGGACCTAGTCACCTAGCCTCTGGTGGTCATCCTGGGATCAAACTCTTAGCTTCTGTAGATCATACTGAGAGCATACAATCAACCACTGTTATTCACGTTGATACTGTTATCACTCCAGGAAACTCCTCTAGGTTGTAGCTCGAGGATGCCTAGTAACTTACAATGTTTTCAGGGTTTTCTGATATGGATCAAGTCAGTTGACCTATATAACCTTTCCACTCTCAAGGCATGCATAAAACTCACTCAATTACAAGGATTTTAGTTACAATTGCTCAGAAATTGACAACAAAGTGCAAGGATGAAGAACTCATCCGGCTGGCATATTTACATACAAAACACATGCATATAAATGGCTAAATCATGATAAGGATGGCACTTATAAATCAAATTGCACTAACAAACCAATAGGATGACAGCTATCAGCTTTTTAATCAATCTGAAAATGACCTAAATACACATTCAGGCATAAGTACAACAAAGAAATAGATGATGGCGAAACATATCATAACAAAAGAGCTTATATTGATGAATAAGTAAAATGAGAAGCATGAAAGCATTATAGGCTTATAAATCCCCGAAGTTGAACCTTTATTATAAAATCGATCTTAGGCTTTATAGCCTTTTACAAAATGGACAGATCCTAACACTTGGATCTGTTTTCTACAAAAATAATCAAAAGTAATAGTTTTTGCAAATTAGGGTTTGAAACCCTACCTAACTACTTGTCTAACTATAATGAAGATTTAGTTCACTGACTCAACATTAAATAACTGAAGTAGTCGCTAATGATCACTGTTGTTGGTCCACTGTCAGTTAACCCACTGATTTCTCCTTGAAAATTTGGGTTGATGACTTTATGGCGCTGTTTTGTCATAATAGATCTAACAGACCTTTTTTGATACTTATGTCAGTACCTTTTATCTTTAACTTACGCCCTTGATCCATCTGCAGTCGCCAAAAATCCGGTTTTGTCTATCAAAAAATTACTTTGAAACCTTCATCCACTTTCAGTGGTTAAGCGGCCAGTCTATCGGAAATTTTAACTGCCAAAAGGAGGAACTTTCAGGGGCTAACAGACTGCTCCAGCACCCACTTAACCACCGAAATCCCTATTTCACAAAATTTATTTGCTCAGCCTTCCAAGCCTATTTGCCTTTCCAGGCTGAAAATTCCTTTCCAGGCCTATTTGCTCAGCCTTCTTCTTTTGAGGGTTTCGTGTTTGGAGTGTTTGCTGTGCGCTGGCTCATTTTAGGAGGCTGGAGACTGATGGCTGCTTCAGCTAGGGTTGATAAGGCAAGGTGGCTGCTAGGGTTTGCTTTTGCTTCTTTCAACTGCAGCCTTTCGAGCCTCACCATCCAGAGTAACCTGGTATTGTCCTTCAGGTACCTGGTGTTCAACCTTTTCAAGAAGATGTATCACTCTCTCTGCTCCAAGTAGGGCTTGTGCAATAGCTTATTTCTTCTAGTCAATGTTTCATTGTTTCTCTTCAGTTCTCTTTCCAAGACCTCCATTTCATAAACCTGCCTTAGTAGCTGATTGATCTTTTGACTTCTAGGTTTGTTGGAGGAAGCCCTTTGAGCTGGTTCTTCTTGTTCCTGTGGTGTGGGAAATGACAATGCTTTAGTAAATGGAACAATTTGCAGATCTAGGGCTGCATCCTCTCCTTGTTCTTCCTCAGAATCTGAATAAGGTAGGTTTAAGACATTCTTCTGGTGTGCTTCTGCCCCCTGACCTTTCTCACCGAAATTCAAATTCCTTTTTGCCTTCTTGGTTTTGGAGGAGGAGGGAGGTTTTTTAGTTGTTGTAGCTGGGGAAATGGCCCTCCTCCTTCTTCTCCCACTCCTTGGAGTGCTGGATTTCTTTGCAGGATATTTTCCTTTCTCCTCTGGCTGAAGGCCTATCTCAAAGCCATTCCAGAATAGGAAATAGGGCCAAGCAATGTTTCTTTTCTTCAATGATTCCTGGATCAATAGCTAGATAAGACCATGGTGGCACAACCCACTAGCAATTTTGGATGGCTGGGGTTTCACTTGATGGGCCATCTTCCCTAGACTCCTGTGTAAATAAAAGGGCAGATTAAGAGGGTTCTTACCTATGAAGTGGTTCATGAGTTTGAAATGATAGATCATTGCTCTATTGTATCTTCCTTCATAGGTCAAATAGAACACAATGGCTTTTAGCAGCTGCTTCCAGCTCTCTTCCAGCCATGATGATGGCACACTCTTCTTCCATATCATTCCCCTATGCTCAGGATTGAGATATGACCTGAAATCCACATCTTTGGGTGTGGTGGTCTTGAACCACTTCTCTCCAGTGCAAGGGAGTTCAGTCACCTCTAAGATTAGTGCTTAATTTATGAGAAATTACTCCTTTCCTGTGACTGCTTTTGAACCATCAAATGACAAGGAAAAAGCTTCAGCAACCTGCTGATGAAAACCCTGTATTTTTTCACAATATTTGTAGCAGCCTACCTCCTGGAATAGTCTGCAAACCTCTGGATCGGTCTCTAAATAACTGACATCGCCTAGCTCCTGTCTAAGAGCTAGTCCACTTTTCTTCATCCTGAAGGGTGTATGTCCTGGGTACTTGCAAAGCAACCTTTAGACTTTGTATATAGTGTGCTTCAGCAAGCTACTCCTTCAGAGATCGTTTTTCTGGTGAGAACAATTCTAACTTTTGAAAATGAAATTCGATGGGGTCCCAAGGCACTGATTATGAGGGATTTCTATCTTTTATGGAAGCTGAGGTCACCAAAATGATGACAACAACTCGATCCTTGAGATCTCTTTTCCCATATCTCCGTAACTCGATCCTTGAGATCTCTTTTCCCATATCTCAGTTTGTGCTAATTTCCTAACGACCCTTTTCATTCATTTCCCATGCAGTCACACGACTCCAGGTCTTTTCGGTGGGTAATCATGCTTTAAAATGGCCTTTTGCCTTGCTGATGTGGTTGGATGTGACAGTTCCCAATCGTTTCCCTATTTTATCCTTTCGGTGGTTTAGATCCTCCATGATTTTGTCTGTTAACTACCGAAAGTCTGGCTTTTGGCGACTAATTTAAACGTGATCTTTCTTGCTTAAACCGCCAGAATATTTACCCTGTCGCCGTGGTGAATTTCTGTTTTTGGCAGATAGCGACTTTAAAAAACCCTTTTTTAACTGCCGATTCAAACCACTAATGAACCCGTAGGCGATTGTAAGCTCTAACCACTAATGCATCAGAACTTCAAACCTGAATGCTGCTGCAGTGTTGGCATTTCAAACCACTAACGTCGCAATGGTTAAGCATCGGTGATCAAAAGCTGTAACCACTAATGCGTCGACGATCGTAACCTCAAACCATTAGACTCTTGTAGTGTCGGTGACATAAAGGACTAAACCTTCGAAACGTCGGCGTCGTAGAGGAATAAATCTTCGACCGCTGTCAACAATGTTCTTTCAGTGGTCAACCCAGATGTCATAGCTTTCGCCTAAAACGTTGAAAAGGGTTTTCCACCCGATATTTATCTTTCAACTTTTTGTGGTTAGTGTATATGTTGCACCCCTTTCTAATCTGCTGAAAATGACCCTTTTCGGTGACTAATGAGTTTCTGTAGTCTCGCCTAAGCCACCAAAAGTGTTACTTTGACTCTGCTTGCTTAGATTGCTTTTGGTGGTTTGGCTTTGGCCCATGTTCAACTGTTTAGCCTCCGAAACATAGCTTTTTGGTGGCTAATGAGCTATGATAGTCCTCTCCTAAGCCACCGAAAGCCATAACTTGTGAAATTTTCATCCAAATAAAAAACATAGGCTTTCAAACTATCAGTGATATTCATATCCTTCATTGCATGTGTTAAATTCTTCATACTATCAAAATAAATTATTTTAGGAGATAACATCTGGCTCCTACTTGGGGATGGGAACCTCCCAGTGAGGTCCCAAGAATCCCAGACCAAAAATGCCTTTCCCTAAAAGCAACTAAGTAACTTAACACTATCATTTACTGTTCCATTGAGCATGGAGATTATTCTGAAAGCAAAAACAACCTACTATCTACTAATTTACAATAATAAGGTCTCAGAGCCTCAAATAAAATAGAGTTTCAAGAACCGACCATTCACTGGGCCATCGAATACCTCTTCACCTTCTAGATTTTGCAATTTGAAGGTGTTATTCTTATGTACCCGGGGTATCACAAAAGGGCCAATGCACAAAGAGTTAAATTTTCCATGTTTTCCCTTGTCTTGTCTGACAGCATCCCATTTGTGGACCCAATCTTCAACCTGGAAGTTGTCTAATTTTGCTCTTTTGTCAAACATGCCCTTTATCCTCTATTGATGAGCTTCTGATTTTCCTACAACTTGCTCCCTTATTTATTGTAACTCCACCAAATCCATCATCCTTCTCACCATATCATTTGGTTCATCTTCCTCTTCCTGAAAGAACTTTGACGTGCCATAAACTAGCTTGAATGGAGAAGTCCCTATGGATCTTTTGTCTGTTACCCTATCAGCCCATAAAGCAAACTTAAGCTTTGAATACCATCTTTTCTGATTTCTCTCTAGTAGTTTCCTGATGATTCTGACTGAGATTTTGTTGGATGACTCAACCAGGCCATTGCCTTGGGGATAATAGGATGTGGAGTGCACCAGTTGAATACTCATTGATTCACACATTTTAACTAATGCCCCAGCCTTGAAAGATGGTGCATTATCAGTTACTAACCTTACTGGGCAGCCAAACGTGCTAAAGATTATCTCATATAAAAATATCATGATGACTCGATGAGTGGCATTCCTGGTGGGTACTACTTCTATCGATTTGGTAAAGTAGTCAGTGGCTACTAAGATCCATTTATAATGTCCACTGGAAGATGGGTTTATTTCACCTATGAAATCCATACCCCATTGCTGGAAAGGCCCATTCACCACAATAGGCCTAAGGGGCAAGGACTTGAGCTGCTGCTTCCCTATAAATATTTGTCATTGGTCACATGCCCTTAAAAAAGTGCATACATCAACAAAGAGGACTGACGAATAGTATCCTGCTCTTAAGATCTTGTGGGATGTGGTTTTCTAGTAGTGGTGGCCCCCACATGTGCTGGAATGAAAATGATACATGACCTGCTCTGCTTCCTCTTTATCTAGACACCTTAGAAAAATTCTAGACTGATCTCTCCAGTACAACAGTTTGTCAATTATGCAAAACTTAATAGATTTTCACTTAAGAGCTCGTGCTTGGTTAGGAGTGAGATAAGGAGAAAATTCTAATTTTTGTAAAAATTGAATGATACCTGAGCACTAGTCACATGAAGATATGTTTTTAGCTACTGATGGAATGCCATTCTGATCTTGATTTACTTCTATTTCTGCTGCTACCACAGTTTGCACCTTTGATGATTTGACACATGTGAAATTTATTCCCATCAGTTCACAGTTTTCTTTGGCCATGGGTTTGGCCATACCTAGTCCCTTTACCAGCTTGGTGGGTTTCACCTCTATATCAAGCTCAATGAGTTTAGCAATCCACTTATCTCTCTTCCCATCAATGTCAGGCTGAGTCAAAACATCCTTCATAGCAGCTGAAGGGACATATGAAATGACCTTTGCATGGAGAATGTAGATTCTGAAAGTTTTCAAAGATTTTATGAGAGCATAAGCCTGCTTCTCAATTGGGTCATACTTCAGCTCAACATTTCTCAGGATTCTGCTGAAGAATGCAATTGGATGATCAAGACCCTCATCCTTCTTTTGTAATAGTACAACTGCCATTGTGTCGTCAGATGCAAAGGGGAAAATGTAAAAACGTTTGGTGTAGTCGGGACTAATCAAGGTTGGGGCCTCCATGATAGCTTTCTTAATGTATTCAAAAGAGTTTCTTGCCTGGTTAGCCCACTTTATTTCTGCATCTTTTTTTAGCATGACTGTTATGTGCTTTACTAGCTCGAAGAAATTAGGGATGAACCTCCTGACAAAGTTTATCTTGCCTAAAAAGGATTGAATGTCTCTTTTTGATCTTGGTATTGACAACTTTTGGATTGCCTCTACCCTTACTGGATCGATCTTTACACCTTCAGTTGAGACTATGACGTGGCCTAGGAGCTTTCCTTCATTGAGTGCAAACTGGGACTTCTTGGGGTTCAATGATATTCCATACCTTCTGCACTTTAGAAATACCTTCCTTAAATGTTGCAAGTGGTCATGATGGCTGTGAGAGTAAACTGTTAGGTCATCCAAACATATCAGCACAATCTTATCCTTTATCCCTACAAAAGCGAGGTCCATGGCTCTCTGAAAAGTAGCCCCAACATCCATTAGCCCAAATGGCATTTTAGCATACATGAAGGTGCCCCAGGGGGTGGTAAAGGTAGTCTTCTCTTGGTCATCCGGGTGCACAACAACTTGGTTGTATCCAGAGAAGCCATTAAGGAAGGACATAACCATAGCTCCCGATACTTTCTGCAGCAGGTGTTCCATCTTGGGCAGTGGATAGTTGTCTTTCTTGGAACACTTGTTCAGGTTTCTAAAATCCACACACAACCTGATTTCTCGATTTTTCTTTCTTACCACTACTAGGTTTTCAATCCACTTGGAATACTTGAGGGGGATTATGATCTTGGCTTTGAGGGGCTTGTGGATATATTTTTCAATCACTGGTAATAGGAGAGGGCTGATGGGTCTCAAATTATATTTGAAAGGAATGGTGTCCTTCTCCAAAGGAATCTTGTGTTGGATGATATTGGTGTCATAAGTTTTTAGGTCACTATACTCCCATGCAAAAACATCAGGAAACTCTTTTATCAGGCTACAAAATTCAAACCTCTGACCAACAGTCAGCCCAGTGGACAGATTTATCAATTTTGGATGGCTTTGGCTGCCTATGTTTTACTCTTGGATAGCAGGATCTAGCTCCTTTTTGGTAGGCTTGAAAGGGATGTCATTGTGACCAAACAGTTCTTGCAGTGGTACTAGACCTCGAGGTATGTAGTTGCTGGGCAATTGGACGATATTCTGATCTGCCAATTTATCTTTTAACTTGAGCTGTTTGGATTCCTCCATGTTTAGGTTTTCCTAATCTATGTGTATGTCAGAAAATTCATCTACTAACTGAAGGAATTTACTAAGCTCATCATCATTCTCAAACACCCTCCAAAATTTTACATTATCTGGAAAAGAGGGTCTGTAATTGACCTGAACATCATAGCTGAGCTTAGGGGGTAAAGGAGGAACAAACAGACTTGCAGAGACAGACAGGGAATCAACCAGGTGATTCAAAGCCCTAGGAATATATGACAGTTCAAAAAACATAAAGGAGTCTTTGAGTTTCCATACCTCATCTTTGTAGGCCTTCAGTCTGATTTTTTTTCTTCTGAAAAGTGTTGTTGACTTGCTGTATGATGAGGTTTGCATCTCCAAAAATATTCATGCACATGATCCCCATCTCCTTGGCAGCTTTCACTCCTAGCAGCAAGGCTTCATATTCTGCTATGTTGTTAGTGGTTTTAAAATCAAGCTTATAAGACAGGTGGATGTTTTCCTTAGATGGGGAGATCAATACTACACTTGCACCTGCCGAGCTTTGAGTGCTAGCCCCATCAAAATACATGGTCCAAATTGCTGTGGTCACTTCTTCGGGCTGCTGACAGGTGGGATTAATGAGCTGGGCTGATGTCTGCTAAGAATCATCTATTTGCAAAATGCATGACCCAAAATCAGTGTCTACTGCATAGATGGGGTGATTCACTGAGTTGCTCTCCTTGCTTATAATGTATGCCAGCTGATTTTCCCTATATAGCCTATTAGTCTCTCCTCCAAACATGGGAATGGTGGCATATGTGAGATCCATCTGAAGGGTGCCACCTAGTCTTTTGCTCCTTGACCGAGACAACAAGAGACCAAATTTTGGAGGTATATCAGCCACTACAATTTCCATCATGATGCTTTTCGAAGGTAGCTGAGTGAGGTTTACAACAAGGTCTTTAATGAGGCCCAAGCACTTGACCTTCCTGGAGTTGAAGTAGAATAAATCATGGTAGGGATTGGTGATCCTAAGGCCGAGATCATCCATCACAGCCTTTGGCATTAGGTTATGATAGGCTCCTGAATCCAGCAGACAATTATGAAGGATTTTATCATGGATATGTAGAATGGTGGGCATGAGTGCTTTAGGTCTTCGATCATGGGGCCCAGGGTTTCAACAGGATTTTCATCTTGCAGGTTCACAAAGTTAGTGTCAATGTGCTCCTTGGGCTGAAGGGAATTCAGAATGGAGGACTTGAATGCATCATTCTTCATTAGCTCAATTAAAGGGAAAGGGATTTTCAATTTTTGAATTTCAGACTCAAGGTTGAAAGAATAATGCAGTCTATCTAGAAATATTACCTCATGAGCTGTAGGTTTGGGTTGGACTTGATGAGGTATGGATGAAGGTGTTGGTTTCTGCAATGCTTTAGTTGTGACAGCCACCTTCTTCGGTAAAACAACAACCTTTCTAGCTGATGTAGCAGGATACTTGACCAGTGCAACATTCTTCTTGAGAGGAGCGACCAACCTAGACCTAAGCTAGTAACCTCCCTGATTATCGGCTTGATAGACAGCCTCTTCAATGATCTGCTCATCAATTAGGGATTCTTCATATTCTTCTTGTGTCAGAAAAGAACAGTCCACCTCGCCTTCCATGCAATGGATGTTGTCTTCAACTTCTCCTTCTTCTTCAATCAATTCTAGCTCTTCTTCAAATACAACATTTTGGAATGGAGCTCTTATTCTCTGATCTTCCCCTTGATTTCTCTCCCTTCCGAGAATCTGAACTGGGGGGGTTCCTCTTCTATAAGGAACAAAATTAGGGTTTCGAGGAGCAAAGTCACTTGGTCCTTTACCCCTCATAGGTATATGTCCTTGGTCTTTCAATTTAGACATTTCAGCAGTCAGGTTATCTAACAGTTTGGTCATTTTGTCAATCTTGTTCTTCGATGCAGAAGCCCCACTAGGGTTTGCTGGCTGCTTCTTCCTGTCTATCTTCCCTTTGACCTTCTGAGATGCTAGAATGTTTGACTCTACCTCCAGGGAAGCATCATGCATGAGTGATAAGGAGGCATACCTCCTTTCTCTAAGAAGTAGACAAAAGTCAGAGTCAAAGGAATTTGCATAAGTTATCCTATCTGAGGTATCAGTGGGCTTAATTTCAGGAGGGATCTTGCTGTACATATTGTTGAATCTGTTGGTAAAGTTGGAGACAGAATCCCCATTTTCTCTTTTCAGGTTGTTGGATTCTGTGATATAGTAGAGGTGGTCTCTCCTTTCCCCCTAATTCTTTATGAAAATGTCATCTAGGGCCTCTATGCCTGCAACTGATCCAACAGGAAGTTCCTTAAACCACTTCCTAGACTGGCCATCTAGGCTTTGCACAAAAACCCTAGTCCATACATCTTCTTGCTCTATGTTGATATTTTCAGCATAGTTGTAAAATTCCTCTAGATGTTCTTTAACAGTGAAGTCCCCTTCCCCTGTAAACTTAGGCATATACTTGACATAATCCCTAGTAGGCATGGTTGCGAGGGGGTTTGGAAAAATTAGGGGTGCATACCTAGTTACTAGGATCCTTTCCATATTGGTCAATTGAGGGGCAACCATATTGGAAATGGGTATGGATACGGTTGAGGAAAGCAACAATGATGGAGATACTTGTTGAGAAGGTGGTGGTATACTTATCCCAGTGGAGTCACCAGGGATTGGATCTTCACAAGCAGTAGTGCTTGAAGATGCCCAAACCCTAAGTTTTTCTGATGTATCTAAAAATTCCTGAGAATTAAGAATTTCATAAGAAGAAATAATAGTAGAAATATTTCTTGAAATACCTGATGTAGATTTTTGTGCAGCACTACTGGTTTGTCTTAGTAAAACCCTAGCTCTTCTTAAAATTTCTTTTGGATCTGAAACCGGTGTTGCTGGTGGCCCCTCAGGGTTTGCTGTGGTACTTGGTCTTCTTGAAGCCACCTTATATCAATGGAGTCGCCAGATAGATGATTACAACCATAATAGTGTCCAAGCTTTGTCTATCATCAAAGCATGGATCTATGTCGTCTCCCAGGGAAGCTGAGCTTCAGTCTCCTCTCCCCGCCAACGACGCCAATTTGTTATCACTCAAGGAAACTCCTCTAGGTTGTAGCTCAAGGATGGCTGGTAACTTAAAATGTTTTTAGGGTTTTCTGATATGGATCAAGTCAGTTGACCTATATAACCTTTCCACTCTCAAGGCATGCATAAAACTCACTCAATTACAAGGCTTTTAGTTACAATTGCTCATAAATTGACAACAAAGTGCAGGGATGAAGAAATCATCAGGCTGGTAGATTTACATACAAAACACATGCATGCAAATGGTTAAATCATGATAAGGATGGCACTTATAAATCAAATTGCACTAACAAACCAATAGGATGATAGCTATCATCTTTTTAATCAATCTGAAAATGACCTAAATACACATTCAGGCATAAGTACATCAAAGAAAGAGATGATGGCTGAACAAATCATAACAAAAGAGCTTATATTCATGAATAAGTAATATGAGAATCATGAAAGCATTATAGGCTTATAAATCCCCGAAGTTGAACCTTTAATATAAAATCGATATTAGGCTTTATAGCCTTTTACAAAATGGACAGATCCTAAAACTTGGATATGTTTTTTACAAAAATAATCAAAAGTAATAGTTTTTGCAAATTAGGGTTTGAAACCCTACCTAACTACTTGTCTAACTATAATGAAGATTTAGTTCACTAACTGAACATTAAATAACAAAAGTACTCGCTAATGATCACTGCTACTGGTCCATTGTCAGTTAACCCACTGATTTCTCCTTGACAATTTAGGTTGATGACTTTATGGCACTGTTTTGTCATAATAGATCTAATAGACCCTTTTTGATACTTATGTCAACACCTTTTATCTTTAACTTACTTCCCTGAGCCATCTGCAGTCGCCAAAATTGTTAGGATATTTAGACACTTAGGAGTTAGTTAAGATCAACTTGTGTAATATATCCGTTAGGTGAAAGTGTGTTTCTTTAGTATGCATTAGTATGCATTTGTAAATATTCTAATCCGACGGTCACGATATGTTCTAGACATAGAGTGATCCGACGGTTCAACTTCTCTTAGATCATACCTACCATTGATTCGTGGCTTAACACCTGATTGGTCTATGATCTCTATTTAAAGAGCATAGAGGGTCCTTGGCTAGTTGATCGATTATGAGAAGCTCATGTAACTTCCTTTATTTTGCATAATAAATTGCTCCAAGTAGCTATTTGGCTAGGGCCGTGGACTGTTTCCCTCTTGAGGGTTTTAACCACGTGACAAACATTGGTGTATTGATCTATGATCTGTTTGTGTGAAGCGGTTGTTCTTGGTGTTCGGTCCTTTGGGAGTACCCTATGTACCCTAACATGGTATCAGAGCAGAGGTCTCAGGTTCAATTCCCTCGAGCTACGCTGGAGGTGGGGTGTTGGAGTATCGGGTACCTCCACATGGTATAACCGCCGCACCTCTAGGAATATAAAACAAGTGGTTTAACCACCACTCCTGGTGATAGGGCCTTGTGCTGGGTTTCAAATGTTCATCAACATCTGCAGGTTTTGGTGTAATGGTAAACCTTACATGGGGACATCTTGAACTTTTCCTTTGATCAAGCATAACTTCATCATCCAGAATTAGTTTTAATGCCGTTTTTTTTAAAACCGCATATTTTTTCGAGCTCTTTGCATCTAGACAATTAGTTTTTGTTCTTTCAGCCAGTATTTTACAGTATGGCCACCCCTTGTGATATTATACTTACAAGTTCTAACTATTTCTCATGGAAATCTCATATGGAGGATGTTCTGTGAAGTAGGGGACTTTTCAGGATAACCTCAGGGAAAGAAACAGAACCCACTGATGATGATAAGAAAATTAAATGGGCAAATAGATGTGATGAAGCTCGTGGATTGATTGGGATGTCAATCTCTATTGATTTGTGATTCCACATATCTGACATTGATGAACCTGATAAAGCTTGGGAAAAGTTGGAATCTGTGTTTGGTAAACACAATGAAATTCGGGGTCATCAACTTGAGAATGAGTTGATTTCCTTGAATCCCAATGATTTTTCATGCATTCAAGACTATTTATCTAAGTATAAAACTCTTAGACTATTATGTGCAGAATGCAATATTAAGAAAGAAGACAAACAATGTATTTATCATATTCTTTCCAAACTTGGACCTGCATATTTTGTTTTTGTATCTACATTCTACTCCATGAAAGAATCCTTGCCAGCAACTAGCTATCAAGAGCCTAGCCTTGAATCCTTTTGTGATTCCTTAATTAGAGAGAAAGATAAGCTCATTCATCTTGGAATAATTAACAATGCAGATACATCTGGGAAAGCCTTATTGTCCCAACAGAAAGAAAAGTCCAAGCCTCCCAAGAAACAGAATTCTCGCAATAATAATCCAAACAACAAGGGTCCCAAACCCTCTCAGTCAGCTCCTTCTTCAAAAAATGACAAAGGATCCAAGCAAAAAGGAAAGAAGACTGAGCGTCATTGTAATTTTTGTGGGAAAGATAATCATGACGAATCTAAATGTTTTAAGAAGATGGCAGCCTTAGAAGCAGCAATGAAGAAGCACCACATCAGCCTAGATTCATCTTTAGAATCTACCTCTCATGGACATGCACTTTGTGCTTCTGGTTACTCTTATACTGCATCTTCTTCTTCTACTTCGAATGAATGGCTCATTGATTTTGGAGCATCTTATCATATGGCTAAGGATAAAGCCATCTTTTCTACTATGCATGAATGTAACACCAAACAAATATTTGTTGGTGATGATAGATCTCTAAGTGTTGTAGGATCTGGAACAGTTCCAGTAGAGAATGGTCATTTCAGTGATGTACTATGTGTTCCAAAAATTTCCTGCAATTTGTTATCAGTCTATCAAATTACTCATTCAGGTGAAGGTACAAC
>LPNX010901459.1:921508-931965 GCA_001517045.1 Pseudotsuga menziesii | reverse complement strand
CCTCTCGAGGGTTTTAACCACGTGACAAACATTGGTGTATTGATCTATGATCTGTTTGTGTGAAGCGGTTGTTCTTGGTGTTCGGTCCTTTGGGAGTACCATGTGTACCCTAACAAAAATCCGGTTCTGTTTGTCAAAAACTTGCTTTTAAACCTCTGTTCGCTTTCAGTGGTTAAGCGGCCAGTATATCGAAACTTTTAACTGCTAAAAGGAGGAACTTTCAGTGGCTAACAGACTGCTCCAGTGCCCACTTAACCACCAAAAGCCCTGTTTCACAAAATTTATTAGGTTTCGCTCAAAAATGCCTTTCCAGACCTATTTGCTCAGCCTTCTTCTTTTGAGGGCTTCATGTTTGGAGTGTTTGTTGGGCCCTGGCTCGTTTCAGGAGGCTGGAGACTGATGTATGCTTCAGTTAGGGTTGATAAGGCAAGGTGGCTGCTAGGGTTTGCTTTTGCTTCTTTCAACTGCAGCCTTTGGAGCCTCACCATCCTGAGTAAACTGCTATTGTCGTTCAGGTACTTGGTGTTCGCCTTTTCAATACGATGTATCTCTCTCTTTGCTTCAAGTAGGACTTGTGCAATAGCTTGTTTCTTCTAGTCAATGTTTCATTGTTTCTCTTTAGTTCTCTTTCCAAGACCTCCATTTCATAAACTTGCCTTAGTAGCTGATTGATCTTTTGACTTCTAGGTTTGTTGGAGGAAGCCCTTTCAGCTAGTTCTTCTTGTTCTTGTGGTGTGGGAAATGACAATGCTTTAGTAAATGGAACAATTTGCAGAGCTAGGGCTGCATCCTCTCCTTGTTCTTCCTCAGAATCTGAATAAGGTAGGTTTAAGACATTCTTCTGGTGTGCTTCTGCCCCCTGAGCTTTCTCACCGAAATTCAAATTCCTTTTTTCCTTCTTGGTTTTTGAGGAGGAGGGAGGTTTTTCAGTTGCTGTAGCTGGGGAAATGGCCCTCCTCCTTCTTATCCCACTCCTTGGAGTGCTGGATTTCTTTGCAAGAGATTTTCCTTTCTCCTCTGGCTGAAGGCCTGTCTCAAAGCCATTCCAGAACAAGAAATAGGGCCAAGCAATGTTTCTTTTCTTCAATGATTCCTGGATCAATAGCTGGATAAGACCGTGGTGGCACAACCTGCCAGCAACTTTGGATGGCTGGGCTTTCACTTAATGGGCCATCTTCCGTAGAATCCTGTGTAAATAAAAGGGATGATTAAGAGGGTTCTTACCTGTGAAGTGGTTCATGAGTTTGAAATGATAGATCATTGCTCTATTGTATCTTCGTTCATTGGTCAAATAGACCACAATGGATTTTAGTAGCTTCTAATAGCTCTCTTCCAGCCATGATGATGGCACACTCTTCTTCCATATCATTCCCCTATGCTTAGGCTTGAGATATGACCTGAACTCTACATCGTTGGGTATGGTGGTCTTGAACCACTTCTCTCCAGTGCAAGGGAGTTCACTCACCTCTAAGATTAGTGCTTCATCTATGAGAAATTCCTCCCTTCCTATGACTACTTTTGAACCATCAAATGACAGGGCAAAAGCTTCAGCCACTTGCTGATGAAAACCCTGTATTTTTTCACAATATTTGTAGCAGCCTACCTCCTAGAACAGTCTGCAAACCTTTGGATGGGTCTCTAAATAACCGACATCACCTAGTTCCTGTCTGAGAGCTGGTCCAATTTTCTTCATCCTGAAGGGTGTATCTCCTGGGTACCTGCAAAACAGTCTTTAGACTTTGTATACAGTGTGCTTCAGCAAGTTGCTCCTTCAGAGCTCATTTTTCTGGTGAGAACAATGCTAATTTTGAAAATGAAATTCGATGGGGTCCCAAGGCACTGATTATGAGGTATTTCTATCTTTTATGGAAGATGAGGTCACCAAAATGATGACAGCAACTCGATCCTTGAGATCCCTTTTCCCATATCTCCGCAACTTGCTTCAGCCAGAGCATTCGATAGCTATTTGATGGTCTTCGGGATAGGTGGAGGGAAACTGGAGGCTTGGCAGTCAAATCAGTTTGTGCTACTTGCCTGATGACCTTTTTCATTCATTTCCCACGCGGTCACATGGCTCCATGTCTTTTCGGTGGGTAATCATGCTTTAAAATGGCCTTTTTCCTTGTTGACGGGGTTGGATGTGATAGTTCCCAACCGTTTCCCTATTTTATCCTTTCAGTGGTTTAGATCCTCCATGATTTTGTCAGTTAAACGCCAAAATGCTAGATTTTGGCGGCTAATTTAAACGTGATATTTCTTGCTTAAACCACCGGAATCTTTACCCCGTCGCTGTGGTGAATTTCTGTTTTCGACAGATAGAAACTTTGAAAAACCCTTTTTTAACTGCCGATTCAAACCACTAATGAACCCGTTGGCGATCGAAAGCTCTAACCACTAATGCATCAAAACTTTAAACTTGAACGCTACCGCAGTGTCAGCATTTCAAACCACTAACGTCGTGATGGTTAAGCATCAACGATCGGAAGCTCTAACCACTAATGCGTTGGCGATCGGAACCTCAACCCACTAGAATCTTCGTAGTTTCAACGACATAAAGGACTAAACCTCTGAAACGTCGGCGTCGTAGAGGACTAAATCTCTGGCCGCAGTCAACAATGTTCTTTCAGTGGTCAACACATATGTCATAGCTTTCGCCTAAACTGCCGAAAAGGGTTTTCCACCCGATATTTATCTTTTAGCGTTCGATGGTTAGTGTATATGTTGCACCCCTTTCTAATCTACCGAAAAGGACCCTTTTCGGTGGCTAATGAGTTTCTGTAGTCTCTCCTAAGCCACCGAAAGTGTTACATTGACTCTGCTTGCTTAGACCGCTTTCGATGGTTTGCCTTTGGCCTGCGTTCAACTGTTTAGCCGCCGAAACATAGCCTTTCAGTGGATAATGAGCTATGATAGTCCTCGCCTAAGCCACCGAAAGCTATAACTTGTGAAATTTTCATCCAAATAAAAAAACATAGGCTTTCAAACTGTCAGTGATATCCATATCCTTCATTGCATGAGATAAATTCTTCATACTATCAAAATAAATTGTTTTGGGAGATAACAGACACCGTTGAGAAAAATGGTCATTCGAAGTGCAAACTTAAGTTCCCTTGTAAGCTATGTGAGGGAGATCATCTTATATGGGGAATCTGTCAATGTCTCCTACATTGCATATTTTCCACAAATGGAGAAGTCATATATTATTTCTAGGTTATTAATCTGTCACAGTAATCTAGGGACTAAACACAAGTCTCATCAAATATTTAATAACAATAAGTCTTGAAAATGGTGTAATAGGGCTACAAAATGAGTAGCCGCTCTATATATTCACACAAAGAATGAGTAATACAATACATGATCATGTTGCAAGAATGAATGACAAAGCAATTCGAATTCCCAAGGAGGTCATTCAAATTGAATGAGTGAGTCTAGCTTAACTGAATGTAAGCCATAGTCAACACTCCAGTTAACCACTGATCAAAACCCTAATTGACTCAACTGAGCCCTAACTGAAGTCGAAGTGCAATAAATGACCGAGTCTAACTGAAAGTAGGTCAGACACATGTCAGAACAAGCCAACCAACAAGTGGTAGCACTTCAATGACTCCAATGAAACCTGATGAGGTTAACTGAAGTGTAACTAAACTTCAGAAGTGGTTAGAGGCACCTCTGTTGACTCCAGTTCATTAAATAATCAATTTAATGATGGAGGGTGCCTTCACTACTCTGTTTAACTTATTGTAACCATCAGTTAGCAATATGGGGAATTAATGACACTCAGATCACCCCCGGAGTGCTCCAGTTAGCATCCCCGAATGTAGGAGAAGGCTAAGTTAGCCTCCTTGACTGAAGGTAGGCGTGGGTGTGATCTAGATGATGTCATCTAGTGCTCCTTTGATGTCAATTAAGTCAATAATACTTAGCATAGTGGTTTAACTAGGACAAATTGACCAAAATGAGTGTGAAAGGTGGTAAATGTCTCCAACACCCCCCCTTAAGCTATACTAAGGAGGAGTTAGAAAACATAAGATGCATAAAAATTCTAGGGCCTCGGCAACTAAGGCCATAGGTCACCCTGTACAATGCTGAAACTGAAACAATGCTAAAAAAAAACCAAGTGAGGAAAAGAGGGAAAACCCAGTGGGAAAACCCCCCCTCAAGCTGAACACTGAAAGTAGTCTGAATCACCTTGATGAACTCACCCCAAACAGTGAACGGAGGTAAGTGAAATTATTGTCTGAAAAGCTCTTGGTGAAGATGTCTGCAATCTGCTCATCAGTCGGGCAGTATTGCAGAATGATGGTCCTGTCATGCACTAGCTCCCTGATATAGTGCATGTGGATCTCTACATGATTGGTCCTCTGCCTGGTAACTGGATCTGTGGATATCTTAATAGCACTTTTATTGTCACAAAAGAGGACAATGGACAAAGTACTACCAAGATCAAACTCTGAAAGAATGCCTTGCAACCAAACTACTTGGATGCAAGCATTCACCGCTCCTTGATACTCGACCTCTACTGAAGATAATGCTATGGCAGCTTGCTATTTGCTAGACCAGCAAATGGGGCCACCACCAAACATGAATACATATCCAAAAGTAGACTTCCAGTCAATAGAATCACCCACCCAATCAGAATCTGTGTATCCAACCAGCTCTAGCTCGGAGTCTACAACATAGTGAATGCCGTAGGTCCTGGTTCCCTGAATATACTGGAGGATCCTCTTGGCTACCTTCCAATGAAGATCATGAGGCTACTGCATGTATCTTGATACAACATTCACAGCATAATATATATCAGGCTGAGAATGTGTCAAGTACAACAAGCTACCAATCAGCTGTCGATAGATAGTGTAGTCCATGGGAGGTGTGCTTTTTCCTTCTTCAAGGCTGATCCCTGAAAGGAAAGGGAATGGTGCAGGCCTACATTCAGCCATGTTAAACTTGAAAAATAGGTCTGATATGTATTTGGACTGAGTGACCATTATCCCATCAGAATTTTTCTCAATTTTGAGCCCCAAAAATTGTTTTAGGAGCCCCAAATCACTCATTTCAAAGGCATTGTGGAGAGCAGTTTTGATGGTTGAAATGGAAGCAACTGTGCTACCTGTGATCAGTAAGTCATCAAAATATAAAACAATAATAATCAAATTACTATCATACTGCTGTATATACACATTTTGATATGATCTACACCTTTGGAAGTTTTGCGAGAGAAGGAAGACATCCATCTTGGAATACCACTCTCTTGGGGCCTGTTTTAACCCGTATAGTGACTTTTTTAGCTTGCAAAACAAAGATGGACCAGTGATGTAGCCCTCAGGTTGCTTCATGTATATCTCTATGCATAAAGGCTGAATTAACATCCATATTATGTACTTCCCAGTGCTTAGATGCCGAAATTGCCAAAACTAGGCGGATGGAGTCCATTTTTGCAACCGGTGCAAAGGTCTCATGGTAGTCCACACCTTGGACCCGAGAGAAACCTTTTGCCACCATCCTTGCCTTATATTTTCAGGTACTTCCATCAGTATAAATGTTGGTCCGAAACAACCACTTGCATTGAACCAATTTCCTTCCCGGAGGAAGAGAAACTAGCTCCCAAGTAGTGTTTTTTTGAAGAGAATTCATCTCTTCATCCATGGCAACTTGCCATCTCGGATCATTCCGAGAATGGTAGTAGGATTTTGGGTCTGAAATAATCATCAAATATAAAATTTTCAACAACAAATTATCAGGACAAGAGAGCGCAATGCCTGCTCTTCGGAAATTAGACCGGGTTCTCTTTGGATCATCCAGATTTCCAATGTTATCTCCTGTGAAGGAGAGTGTCTGTCGGGCCCATGTGGGAAGATGATTTTGTACTTCAAGTTCTGATTCAACATATGATGTTTGCTGCACACTGATATCAGAAATTAAAGGATCCAAATTAGGGTCATCACCCCCAATTTCATCATCCAAATATTCAGTAGAATAGGAAGGGAATTCAACAGTTTTCTCCTTCACTAGTTCCACCTCTTGAAGAGGCTCATCGAGCTTGACACTCCTTTCGATGATGATATATATTTTTTTGATATTCATCAGCTTAAATTTTTTTGATTCATTAGGATACCCAATAAACAGACATTCGATGCTTTGCGGTTGCAAAGCCCTTCTTTTATCAAGTGGAATCTGGGCCCATGCAGTAGACCTAAGCACCCGTAGGTTCGACACATCCAGCTTGTGTCCGAAGTATGATTCGAAAGGGGTATTCCCTTTCACGAATGCATGTGGCACTCTATTTTGAATGTATGCTACAGCATGCATGGCTTCATTCCAAAAATTTGCAGCCAACTTCTTTGATTCCAACATACACGTGGTCATCTCCTTGAGAGACCGATTCTTCCTTTTCGCTACTCCGTTCTGTTGGGGAGTGTAGGGAATTGAATGTTGGACCTAAATACCACTTTGGGAGAATTTGTGCAGAAAATAATTACTGACATACTCCCCACCATTATCATATCTCAAGATCTTGATCTTAATCCCAGAGGCATTCTCGATCAAGGCATTCAGTTCAAAGAATTTTTCACATACTTTAGACTTTTTTTTGAGAAAGAAGACCCATGTGTACCTTGAAAAATCATCAATAAAAGTCAGAAGATACCTTGATCCATTCATGGATGTGACATGCATCGGACCGCTAATATCAGAATGTATCAACCCCAATATGCATGTAGCTTGGTTTGCCTTCCCCCGATCGTACTTGCGCTCAGGGTGTTTTCCAACCACATAGCCCTTGCAAATTCCAGTGGTTTCCTTGATGGCCGGGAGGCCTTCAACCATGGAGTTTTTCTGTAATTGCTGTAAACATTTGAAATTTAGATGGCCAAACCTTTCATGCCACAACCTACTAACTTCATTTCCATGAGTTAGCAGTGCGGTGGGCTTTGCATCCGCCACAAAGTGGGATAACTCATAGGCTTTTGCATGATGGTTTGCAAGGCCTTTAGCAATGAGTTTCCCGAATGCAAGTTCCATTGTCTCAACATCATTCTGGCTGAAAGATACTCAGGAACTCCTGTATATGTCATTTGATAGACACTAAGGAGATTTGATGCCAGAGACGGTACATACAAAACATTTGAAAAATAGCCATTCTCAAGATCAACCGTACCTTGCCCTTATGAAATGATGGTGGAGTCATCTCCCATGTGGATGGGGATGGATTTTCCGGTCTCCAAGGATGAAAAGGAGTCTCTTTTAGCCATCATGTGGTTCGAACTTCCAGAATCAATCAAGAGTGCTTTGGACTTTGAAGTGCTTGCCATGAGGGCATGACCTTTTTCATGCTGTGGTTCCCAATCTTGCTGATCTCTCCTCCGAAAGCTTTCCGAAAGATTGATATGATTTCTCTCAAGGAGAGAGGTAGCTTCATTAAGCTTCTTCTTCATGCAGGCATGTTCATGGTGGAAGCCCTTCCCACAGTATGAACACTTGACTTTTTCGTTTCCATGATGCCCTTTCCCTTTGTTCTTCTTTGAGCTGGAAGACTCATCATGCTGCTGGTTTTCAACTTTAGGCTTAGGAGCTTCGAATTTAGTTTTTGGGTTCTTCTGCTGCTTTCCTTTACCCTTCAGATCTTTGGGCCCCGAGACATGGAGGGATTGATCACAAGAGGATCTGATGATCCCCATCTACACAAGCTTATCATGTTCACTTGTTAGGGACTCAATGAAGGCATTGAGTGTAGGCATCTTCCATCCAGGGGTTTTGAGCTTCCCCACACGGAATGTAGAGACAAAAACTAAATAATCAGCTCCAAGTTTGGAGAGTATGGTGAGGATGAGCTGATCATCCTCTTTCTCCACTTTGCATTGCTTCAACAGTAAGACAATGTGCTTGAACTTTGTGAAAAAGTCATTCAAGGTCTCGACATTGGAGGGCTGGAGAGACATCAATTCATTTTTGAGCTGGTAAACTCTCAAATCATCCTGCTTTCCATAAAGTGCTTCCAATTTGTCCCAAATTTATTTTGGAGTCTTCAATCCCGAAAGATGGAAAAGACGATCCCGGGAAACAGAGAAGCACAAGAATCCGAATGCTTCATCCTTCTTGTTCAAGCATCTAGATTTGTCTATTGCAGAACCAGGCTCTTCTTCAGTGCCCATGGTGACTCTATAGAGTCCTCTAGAGCGTAGTTGGATCTCCATGTCTCCTTTCCATGAGTGGAAATTGAATGGAGTCAAGAGATCTACGAAAGAAGCCATATGAATTTGCTGGAGCGAATGATTTCACCTATCAAAAACCTGAAAATCACAACAAAAGGGGCAATGTAAGGTCAGACAACCTGCACATTTTAGGATTTCATCACACCTAGCATAGTCAATCAAGCAAGCTTGATCAACAAGTTCTTTACTTGGGGTATTAAGTGGTAAGCCTTGGCTTTTGGTGCAGTGTTGGATTTTTGAGCTATTGCTCAATTTTCATGCAAGATCTATCAAAAAACTTGTTTTTGAGAGATCTGAGCTTCGTCTCGCCATGAGCTCTGATACCATATTAATCTGTCACAGTAATATAGGGACTAAACACAAGTCTCATCAAAGATTAATAACAATAAGTCATGAAAATGGTGTAATAGGGCTACAAAATGAGTAGCCGCTTTGTATATTCACACAAAGAATGAGTAATACAATACATGATCATGCTGCAAGCATGAATGACAAAGAAATTTGAATTCCCAATGAGGTCATTCGAATTGAATGAGTGAGTCTAGCTTAATTGAATGTAAGCCATAGTCAACACTCTAGTTAACCACTGATCAAAACCCTAATTGACTCAACTGAGCCCTAACTGAAGTTAGAGTGCAATAAATGACTGAGTCTAACTGAAAGAAGGTCAGACACATGTCACAGCAAGCCAACCAACAAGTGGTAGTGCTTCAATGACTCCAATGAACCCCGATGAGGTTAACTGAAGTGTAACTGAACATCATAAGTGGTTGGAGGCGCCTCTGTTGACTCTAGTTCATTAAATAATCAATTTAATGATGGAGGGCGCCTTCACTGCTCTGTTTAACTGATTGTAACCATCAGTTAGCAATATGGGGCATTAATGACACTCAGATCACCCCCGGAGTGCTCCAATTAGCCTCCCCTAATGTAGGAGAAGGCTAAGTTAGCCTCCTTTACTGAAGGTAGGCGTGGGTGTGATCTAGTTGATGTCATCTAGTGCTCCTCTGATGTCAATTAAGTCAATAATACTTAGGATAGTGGTTTAACTAGGCCAAATTGACCAAAATGAGTGTGAAAGGTGGTAAATGTCTCCAACACAGGTTTGCATTACATAGTTGGTTTATATATTTTTCACTGCAACAAATGGAGAACTGATATATTATTTGCAGTTTTTTTTGGCAAATGGAGAATATGTTTAAAAGTATTTAAACAACCCCAACTCCACTTTCAACATGATAGCAATGTTTGAATATGATTATAGTATTTGAATGTTTTAATATTTATGGTTTTAAATATTGAGCTTTTATTTCAAGGATTTAGACGAGATTTGAGTATTTTTGTATATGATTAGGGTGAAGCGTATTAATTATTGAGCATGATTTAGGATAGAAAAATATATTTTAAAATCAAAAAATATTTTTAAAAGTTTGAAAAATTACCACAATACTACTACCTCTTAAATATATTTTGAAAAGTTTGAAAAGATAAAAAACAATGATTAATGTGGTTTAGTTAGACTTTGGTTATCAAATTAACCTAAATAAGAACATGACCTTATTAATGATATATAATGATGAAAAAAAACTGGTAACAACTATGTGAAAAACAAACATTGGCTGAATTTATTGAAAAAGAAAACAACATTGTCTTAAAACAACATTAAAATTTTCCAAAGCAAAGAAAATTACAAATATAGTATTCTTAAAAACTAATATTATGAAACCATAGTTTGTTTATAAACCAAATTATTATTATTACTGAACCATATTTGGTAAAAGAATAATATGAAACCATATGAAGTGAATATTAAACTTAAAGAAGAATATTAGATTTAAAAACTTGATTAAATATTAATTTTTTAAACTTAACACTCTAAGATTTTTATGTTTTAAAAGACATTTAAAACAAAGTTCGTGGTGGATGCAAATTTCTTTTTGCGAAATATAGATTGTAATTGTCATAATACACATTATGTTGGGGTTAATATTTCATTTTTAATTTGGTTTAACTCAAATTATTACATTAATCATGAAGAAAACGACATTAATAATTGTGTTTAATACTGATGCAATTTTTTTTACGAAAACGTTTATGTGATTTAGTTAGTTTTAAAATGAAAGGTTAAGCGTGTTGAGGAAATGTGAACTTCAATAGGCTTCATATATGAATTTATAATTGGATCTATTTTTATTATGTTTTGATATTTATTTTATTTTTATCAAGTCCACCAATTTTTTGGTATATTCA
>LPNX010901459.1:876070-921394 GCA_001517045.1 Pseudotsuga menziesii | reverse complement strand
AAAACTTGGTTGGGCCTTCGACCCAATTTACATATATTCCAAGATATACAATTCCTTGCTTCCAAAACTACTCATTTCCTAGGTTAGTACATTTAGCAGCGCCCATCAGTTCTCTCTTATGGAATTTGATGCATTAAGCTAGGTCCTTCATTCAAACTTAGGATTCATGTAGGTAGTTGGCAACCTTGATTAGCTTTGAAGTCCGCCTTCTTATTCAATTCTCGAAGAATTTGATGAGAGGTAATAGAAACAAAGTCTAACAAGATGAAATGCAACCTTTGCATAGTCATGTTCAAGTTTATATTATTGAACTTTTTACCAGAATTTAAAACTTTGATTAGAATTTCTGAATCTCCAAATATTTGGAGGTCGTTATGTCCATCTTCCTTTGCGAGCTGACATGCTTTTAAAAGAGAAAATATTTCTGCTTGATTATTCGTGATTTGTCCTAAACCCCAGCTGAAACTAGCTTTTAAAATTCCTCATGGGTAGTATATCATTCCCCTTGCTTTGGCTTTCCCTCGATTTCCTTTGGACGCTCCATTGAAGAAGACCAAGACTTTATTTTGTCTTTTCCACCATTCTGTAAATTATTTTTTCAGAAGTCTCACTTGCCATTTTGGTTTGGTAAAAGGCCTTCCAGAAACCATCTAAATTTTATCCGGCTGTAGTGAACCAAGCCATTAATGTTCAGCTGTGAATTTTATGGGATCAATTTGAAATTGGTTTCCCACGACTTCCAATAGCATAGCCTTTTCTTTTGTTGCTACGATGTCTGGCTTTGTGGGCTTGTTGTTAAAAATCAATTCATTTCTTGCTAGCTAGGGTTTCCACCATACAAATTTTGGAATGGATTGCCAAATTTTTCTCCCTTCATGCTCGTTTCAGAGATTTCCTAGGTAACTTGACTTCTAGCTTGAAAATAGACTAACAATTTCGATTTTCGAAGGTGTTGGAACCGGTAATCCACTTAATATATGTGCCCAGGCTTGCTGAGTGAAAACGCAGTCAACAAACACGTGGTTTGAAGTATCCACGGCTTGATTACAAAGGAAAAATCTAAGCGGTCCTAAAAATCCCCTTCTTGACAGGTTTTCACATGTTAGTGCTTTCTTATGCATTAATATCCACGTAAATTTTTTTACCTTTGGAATACTTGGATAATTCCAGACGGATTTCCAAAAAGAGGCATTTTGCAATGGAATCATATTTGATTGTAATGTAGAGAAACCTTGAGCTGCTATATAACTACCTATTTTCCCCATTCCCACGCATCCTTGATTGAAGAGTGGACTGGAGCCAACCCTGTCAACTTTATCAACAACAAGTTTTTTTGAGCGTTGAGCCGTTCTGGAAATTCTGGGAATTTCCATGCTACCCAATTCCTTGTTGTGTCCCACAGTGAAATATATACAAGCCGTAAGTAACCTTTGTTGACAAGCTAGAGCTTGATGTCAGTGATGGATATTTCATTTGTTAATGGAGCACGACCTTTAATATTATCATCCCACAATAGAATTTTTCTTCCATTCCCTAGAATGTGATATAAACGTTGTTGAAAAAATTCTATCCCTCTTCTACATAAATTCCATGTTAGAGAACCTTTAGGAGTATTTGTTACCTGTAGATTTCTCAAAGTCCCTCCATAGAGATATTTTTTCCATAATATTTGAATAACCAGGTGTTTTCTGTTAGAGAAGAGCTTCCACATAGTTTTTCCTCCCACAACGATATTTGCCAAGCCCGGATCTCTTATTTGTAAGCCACCTTCTAAAATAGATCTTTTAACAATATCCCATTTAACTAGATGCAGTCTATTCTAATTTCGTTTTTTGCCTCTTCTGAGGAAATCACAAATCAACTTGGAAATCCGGTCCATAATTGATTCTGGAGCAAGGAGAAGAGAGGATTGATATATTGGAAGAGCTGATAGTATTGACTTAATCATTATAAGCTTCCCTTCCTTTGTAATCCATTGACCACCCCACGAGGCAATTTTTTATTTTATCTTACTGATTACTTCCAACCAAAGAGAAGGTTTGTTTTGGCCCAGGGTTAATGGAAGACCCATATATTTAATCTTATCCCAGGTGTCATATCCAAAAAATTCTAAAATGTGTGGTATGTTCAATATTGTTGAGTGATCGGTGTTCCAACCATACACCATGCTCTTTCTATTGTTGATAAGCGCTCCCAAAATAAGACAAAAGTTTTGTAAAATTTCTTTAAAGGCTCTTGCCATCCTGAGCGAAGCCCCTCCAAAGAGAAGCGAGTCATCCACAAAGAGAGCATGATTGATAGAATCTAACCCTCTTGCCGACTTGATTCCTAGAATAATCCCAGAATATTTTTCTGTAGATAAATTTCTGCTCAAAGTATCAACCATCATAATATACAGGAACGACGAAAGTGGGCAACCCTGTCGAAGACCCCTAGTTTCTTGAAATAAGTTTGTCGGTCTTCCATTTACTAATGGTGCTATCCAAGGTTCATCTGTGCAAGATTTTATAAAATTTACAAATGCAGAGTTGAATCGAAATGAACATAGAACTTTGTAAAGGAAGTGTTAACACCATTATTTATCAAGAGGATAATAAACCATGGTGGAGAAAGAAAAATAATGGTCGTTTGGATACTTTGGTTAGAAGATATATAGTAAAAATGGAGCTAAAGGAAAAATGCGATTAAGTCTCCGAAGATCCTAAGCCGCGATGGAAGAAGAGAAGAAAATCAATGGCTGATATTCTCTCCGCTCCCCAGAGATGCAAGGAAGATAGAGGTTTGACCGGGCATTTATCGGGCGCACAGATCAATGGTCATCAGGTTGTTTTGGGCAGATCCACGACCCATATCCAATCCGCTTTGTAAAATTGCGCCTTGGTTAAACTAACACAATCCGGTGGAATCGGGTAGATGCTACTAAATCCAATCGCGGAGAGGCGCAGTTGGATCGCATCTACGGTTGAGATTGATTCCAAAACCAGAACCTGCTCGACCGATAAACCTACAGCGCCCAGCGGAATGAGTTACTCGGTGATCGATCTGACGGCTGAAAATCAAAGTAAATCAGATCAATGGCTGTTATAATTTCCGGAGGGCGAACTTGCGCGGTGGATAATTCCGAAGTGCTCAGCGGAATTTGGTACGTGGCGTATGATCCGGCGGTGGAGAGTTAAAGGGGTATCACATCAACGACTGAAAATAATTCCGGGGATCAAAGCTGCACGTTGGATAAAAGAAAGGATCCCAGCGGAATTCATTACATAGCGCTTGATCCAACGGTTGAAACTTAAAGGCAGAATAATCAAAGGTTGAGATTGATTCCGGAGTTGAAACTTGCACGGAGGATAAGTCCCGGACTCCCAGCGGAATTCGGTACGTGTCACCCGATCCAACAGCTCATGATAAAAGGTGATTGCATCGACGGTGGGAGATCATAACGGGGTACGTGGCATACGATCCAAAGGCCAGAAATTAAAGAGAAATTAGATCTAGGGTCTTAAATGAATACGGAAGATAGAAGTGCACGGCAGTTAGGAGTAAGTGGTGGTTGCGGAAAATAAATACTATCCACGTGGTGAATTGTGTCGTCCTATAAAGGCAGGGTTGACCTCTCCAATGATTATTTTATTTGCTTGGGAACTGGCGAAAAGGACCTGGCGATTCGGCAGCTTCCATTTGTCAGTTCAGGCATGCTCCGCGCACACGCCTCCACAGTAAGCCAGGTAGGACTTAAACCCTGTTAATCCTTCGTGCAATTACCATTGTGAATTCAGTAATGGACCAAGGGGGAGAAAGTTGAGTGTCTGTTCAGGTCGTGGATGACAGAGAGGAATTCTTAGTAGACAGACATAGGGGCATGTGCGACCCCTTCCTATCCACACGGAGCGTGTCCGGTAGCAAAGAGAGATTGTGGTCTTATTACTCTCAGGGAAATGACGTTCTGAATGTATGCAAGTCTTTTTTGTACCATTTATCCCTTGATCAAACCCTCCACTTCCCGGAATTTGCCGAGTGGTGTGCGGTGAACTATTCTCCCTCTCAGAGGATTATTGTGAGTCGGTCCGCGTCCAAAATACTATGTAAAATTGATGCTTCAGTCATCAGAGAAAACCTTAGTCTGCCCGAAAATTACCCTGTAAATCGTGAGTCTATAAATGAATCTGTCCTTGCTGAGTTTTTCAAAAATTGTGAAAGTGAAAGTCACTGTCAATTCTTGTCAAGTATCCTGAAGGAAGGTCAGTCCCTTGAAGGCCTTTTCTCGCCTTACCCCTTGCACATTTTTAGAGCTGAAGTGCAATTGGTAATGTCTCTGGTCTGTCAGCTGTTAGGTCTAGATGACGATTGTCATATAGGTGATGTCATCCTTGGTTTCCTGTTAAGAATAAATTCTTTAAACCCTGAGTCCCAGTCGGTCCCTGTGCTTAATTTAGATGAGTACCTTGCCGAAGCGATCCACCTTCAGTTGACTGAATTCCCCAAGATCCAGTTCTTTAGGTTTCAAACATACTTGCTTAACATGCTATTATGCTCTAATGTTACTGAATTGAAATTCTTAAGTGCTCTATGCTCTTCTGATTTGCCCAAGCAAATCAACATGATCAAATTTGCCAATTCGATCATGTCCGAGATGTACAGAATGTTATTTGATGAGGACCTGCCCCGTGTCCTGGACAAGATGAGATGCCTAATGCAGTCGTCACCCAAAGATCGGGTGGGGGACTGGTTCCTGTACAGAGGTTACACAGTGTTAAGAATATATGGCTTTACTGGTCAGCCTTATAGGCTACCCTCCTTCTTGACCCCAAGTATTTTCGCACTAGAGTTCATGAGGCAGAGATTGCTGTCTGAGGAAGAGCACTTTGGTGCTTTCAAAAAATCATCAAACATTAAATTTCCACTTAAAGTCGGCCCTTTCATTTTTAAAGGTAAAGGTTCCCTGGCATTTATAGAAAAGTTGATGGAGAATATGGATTTCATAAAAGATGTAAATGTGAATTATGACCCCCACCATGTGATCTCATTGAGAAAATAGGCAAACAAGAATAAACCTTTTTAGCATCAGGCTATTGAGGGGCTAGCTGAAATGGACAATTTGCTGTAGTGTACTGATAGGTCAAAGTCCGATGAAGAGACAGCAACCCAAATAACAGAAGGTGCTGGTATTGTGGTCAAAAGGAGTTTGTCTGAAACTGAGAGTATGGATGTAGATGAAGAAGGGCCCCATAAAAAGGCCAAGCTGCTTGGAAGTGGTGAAATTGTAGATGAGGAGGTTTCTGATGGTTACAAAAGAGGTGCCCTAGTTCCCCTGAAAGCGGTGCAGATATGTCAATTCTCTTTTAAAAATGCGGGGGATGATGTAGACAGTCCGGAATTATGCCACGTGTTTAAGTCGAAGGAAGACCTAAAAGCCAACTACATGGAGAAGAGGAAACAGTCTATGGAGGAGACGAGAAACTTGCTCCCGAGGGTGAGAAATTTGTACAGTTCAAAAACCTCTCTAGTTTCTGCTAGAGATGCTGAGAGGAATACTTTCAAAATGGCTATAGTAAGCGACAAGAAGATGTTTGAAATGGAGATCCGGTTAGACAAAATCAGCACTCCGGATAAAATTCAACTGTACAAACAGACCAGCGATATCATCTACTCAGACTTACTACAAGCCATGGTGAGAATTAATAAATTGCAAGTTTTGATAGACAAGTTAGAAATCCAATTAAAACATGAGAGAGTGGAAAATAAAGCAAATGTTGTTCAGATTAGAAAGCTGCAAACAGACATTGCTAGTTCGGACAATACCCAGGCAATCAAGAGGTTATTAGATGAAAAGGATAATGCACTCCAAGTCCTGAAGAAGAAACTGAAGATCCCAGGTACTGAACATGTTCAGTCATCTGAGTTACTAGCTCTCCAAGAAGAGAAGGATAAATTCCATCAAGAGATGATGGAATACAAAGGAAGAGCCGGAGAGCTACAGGAAGAAAAAGAGAAGTGGGAAGCTGAAAGGGAGGAACTGTTATCCCAAATCTCCTTGATGAAAAAAGATCAGAATGAAGAGAAGGAGATTATGGAAGAGTTGATGAGCCAGACTCCCACCGGCGAGGACCTGTCTATTGTAAATATCCAGAAGCCATTAGATGATTTCTCTATTGATGATTTGTTGGTGCCAATGTCCCAGGTGAGTTTGAAAGAGGAAGCAATCAAGGATTTGATAGTAGAGAATGAGAAGATGAAAGCTGAATTGGCCAAAGTAAGTGAAAGCAAGAAACAAATACTGCAGGATAGAAATCAGTTACAGAAGAAATTGAATGAGCTAAAAGAAAAATGCATTGGGAAGGCCCCTCTTCAGGGGGAAAAACATATCATTTGGGACACCTTGTGTATAGAGATTACCAAGTTCCGGCACTATTTAAATTTTATTGATGATTTGAATATAATGATAAATTTGGCCCACTAGAGATTGAAACTGGTAAACGAACATATGGAGAAAAGACCTCTAGTTACAGCTCAAAACACACTAAGTTTTCTAAATTCACTATCATATCAGAAGTTGCAGGAATTGGGCATAAAGGACGGAGTATCAATAGTGATGTGGGCAAAGAAAATCATCCATAAACATCACTTAATCAAAACGGTCCAAGATAAATAAGAAGGATTGCTTCTGCAGGTTAGTAATTTTAAACAGGAGTTCAAAGAACTGTTCGAGGACGGATTGCCTTCTTTCTGGGATGGAGAAGGGGGGATGTTCTCACAGGAACATTATCATAACCTGCTTGTTCAGTGCTGCATGGACCACTCCAAATTCAGTGATTTGGAGAAAATCCTGACAGGAAAGGCCATCGTGGATATGCTCACAGAAGATTTCGAGATCCTGCAGAAGTTCGCCATCATCAGGAGCAGACTGCCCAGAAAGTCCTATGAAGCATACATGGAGCTCGAAGTAGCAATTCGGGAAATGATGGAGTGTGACACCCCAAATTCGGAGCAGTGGAAAACTGTGGAGCGGTTTGGAAAGACAAAGTATATTCTCCATCCCTAAGAGCAGGTGTCATGCACTGAAGAGCTGATGGGGCAAAGGTGTGGAGCTGATGGGGGAAAGGTGTGGAGATGATGGGGCAAAGATGTGGACCTGATGGGGCAAAGGCGTGGAGCTGATGGGGCAAAGATGTGGAGCTGATGGGACAAAGACTTGGAGTTGATGGATGAAAGTTTGTTTTCAAGTCGATTTGTACTTTATGATCTGTTAGGATTGGAGTTGTAACAAACTTCCTAGGGGTTAGGAATTCAGTTACAAACTCTAAATTAAGCCGGTCATTCTGTTATTGATCTTCTTGTTGGAAGAGATATCATTTTATGTATAAATATGCATATTTTTTAAGAGATGGGGGTTGGAACCCATCGGTTGGTGAATAATTTTGGAGAACATATCTGTTTTTGGAATAACAAAGTGAATGCATGAGAGTTTCGTCAGAGATTCATGTGTCGTTGATATTACAGTATGTGCTTCCTTCATTATGTGATTGTATTTACCTTGTGTAACACTCCATTTTGTTTCTTCCTCATGTCTGGAAAATAGTGTTAGATGATTGGAATTCATGTGTTTATGCTCTGATCATCATTTCAGACATTATATGACTTTTCTGCTAAAGTTGATATAGAACTCATCCATGTTGATGCTCTGTATTAATGGGTTGTTTCTTCATTTCTTTGGTTCCACCTGAATCAATTTGAATGACTGTGATGATATAATTACCTTGCCTTTGATGAATGTCATGTATATGTCTTTGTGGTATCTTTATATTGTATATGACTCCATGCCCAATGGTTATATGAATGTTTCAGCCAAATACATAAATCTTTGAATATTATTTCATATCTGCTCTTGTTAAATCTGGTCTTGTTAAATCTTTATTGAGAGATCCCTCTCTGGAAGAAAATACTAGTTTCTTCCTAAAGTGGTTTTGCTGTTACCTTGGAGTATACCTTTTGCAACCTGGGTACATTCCGAGTGCTAACAAAACTGGCACCGTTGCCGCGGACGAAAGTGCTTATCTGCCTCGGGAGAACGACAAAGATTAAGAGAGATTTCTGTGGGAAAACAGGAATTTCAAAAAGAAAAGAAGGTTGTATATTTGCCCTGGTGACTTCATTGTGAAATTGTTTCAGAATTCAAGAATGACATTCTGGCTTCAAGAAGACATACACGAGGTAACTCTGATACCGAAATTCTAAAGAGTTTTGAGGATCCAGAAAAATTGTTTAAGAGAAAAAATAAAGAGAAGATAGATTTCCCTTTGTTCGGCCCATCATCATCACCAGATTCTCATATTAATACAGCATGGGAATTCAATGCTGCGCAGACCCTGTTGAGAACTAGATCTGAACCCGGCCTAAAAAATACTAAGTTAAATCCTCCTCGTAGGTTGAGAGCTAGATCTGAATCCGACCTCAAAAATACTCAGTTTAGTCCTCATAGGTTAGAGTCCTATCTGTTAGATTCCCTCTGGAAGGACTTGCAACAAAACCCTAAAGCTAAAACCACTGCTTCCGAGCATTCTCAAAGTACTACAGTTCCTGTGAACCCACCCAGAACAATGGCCGCTAGATTTGCTCCCTTGCGTTTGCCAGCTGTATTACATGATCTCCCCCAAAATTATTCTCATAGAATTTCTTTATTTGATGGGGAAGGTGATATAACCGCAAAACAACATGTTTCCAAGTTTGAAGACTTCATTGACTTGGAAGAAGTTGACTATCCTGATGTCAAACTGCGGTTATTTGCCCAAAGTTTGTCTGGGGAGGCGAAGAAGTGGTTTAAAGACTTGCCTAATGGATCTATAGCAAATTTTCAGGCCTTTCAGAATGCCTTTCTGGATAGGTGGGACGATAAATAGAACCCTCTGCAACTTTTATCTCAGTACAATGGTCTCAAAAAGGGTGGTTTTGAGTCTGTTCATGAATTTTCAAGCAGATTCATGAGGGCTTACAGCTCTATTCCTGAAGATATAAAACCTTCTCCTGCAGCTGCTAAACTGCATTATGCTGGAGCTTTTGATAATGATTTTGCATTTTCATTGCGGGAAAGGAAATCGGCCACTCTTGCTGCCATGTTTACTGATGCCCTAGAAGTGGAAGCTAACATGATGGCTAGTGGAAAGATAAAACATAGAGACATGGACAGGAGGAGAAAAGAAGAAAATGTGCCTTCTGCTTCATCTTCTTCCACTGATGTTAAATTTGAGACGATGTTGAAGACTATGGAAAAGTTGATGGATAGGTTAACCATGGATGCTAGGCCTTTCAACAGGGAGCAGGGGGATCCCCAAATCAGGAATCCAAATTTCAGAAGACCAAATCCCCCCGTTCCTCCCCAAAATAGATAGAGAAATCCAAGAAACCAGGAAGAACAGCCTATCCATCCGCCTTTCCCTGAAAATTATGTTGGTGATGAAGAAGATCCGCCTGAAAATGAGATTCATCTGTTTGGAGAACAGGATTCAGAAATATATCTTACTAAAGAAGAACATAATATGTCTGCGCAGGAAGGTCCAAATGAAGAATTTGAAAATGAGCTATATCAGAGAGGTTATTTACATGCAATGGATGATGTGCAAAGGAAAATGGGACTGAGGAATAGGGATGTCCCTATAAATAAAGGGAAGGCAAACCCAGATCAGCCTTCCTCTAGTTCTTTGAATGGAGAAAAAAGGAAAGGACTACAAAAGGAACCCACTATGAGTAAAGAGGTTGAAAATGAGGTACAGAGAGATAAAATAATAAAGAAGGCGACTCCCATTGATGTGGAAAAGATTAGTGCTGGTTTTAACCTACAAAATGAGATTTCAAAACTAAAGATCTCTGTTCCATTTAATGAGCTATTGAGAAACACTGAATACAGAGATACTATCACCAAAATGATCAAAAACCAAGGAGAATGGAAGTCAGACATCTTAGAATTGAATGATGATAATCCTGCTATTTCATTTGGGCCAAGAGTTGAAAATTTAGAAGATGAAGAAGTTCCTCCTTTCTATTTGAGTCTAAATGTGCATGACAAAGTGGTCCATAATGCTATGTTGGATTCTGGGGCATCACACAATCTAATGCCTAAAGGAGTCGTGGAAAGTCTGGGATTAGAGGTGACCAGACCTTATAAGGATTTATACTCATTTGATTCTAGGAGAGTAAAATGCCTTGGTTTAATTAAAGACATGGTGGTGACCCTGAATAAATTGCCATCTAAAACTATAGTCATGGACATGGTGGTAGCAGATATCCCACCCAAATTTGGGGTATTGCTGTCGAGATATTGGACCTCCAAGCTGAAAGGTAGTTTACAGATGGACATGTCATATGCAACGATCCCTGTTCCAGATGGGAGCAGAAGGTTATATAGTGAAAAAAGAACTCCCTATGTGGTTAGCAGTCAAGATAAACCTGAAATCCATCACATATATGCTGTTGATACTGATTTGGGGTCTTCCATTTTCTTTAATGAGACTGTCCCACATGAGGTAGAAAATACATGCAGGAGAAGTCTCAGGAAAATGACGAAAAGGAAGTTTTGGAACAGGAAGCTCTGGAAGCAAAACAGAAAAAAGAAGGCCAATGGATAATGTACTTTGATGGATCTGTTGCAAAGGTTGGTACTAGGGCTGGTGTCTACATCATTTCTCCTATTCATGATTTCAAAGCTTTGTCATACAAATTGCTATTTGAATGCACAAATAATGTAGCAAAGTATGAGGCTCTGTTATTGGGGTTACATGCTTTGAAAGATCTGGGGGCTCAGAGAGTTAGGATCTTGGGAGATTTTGAGTTGGTGATAAACCAGGTAAATGAGAGTTATCAAACCAAGCATCCTCGGATGAGGGCTTACAGAAATGAAGTATGGGATATGCTTGGCAATTTCTTCACGGAGCATACAATTCAGGTTGTTCCCAGGGTTGAAAATTTGGTGGCTGATTCTTTAGCAGTATCTGCTGGAAAATTTGAGACCCCAATGACTAGTCAAAAGGAATACCAGGTGAAAATTTTGAACAGACCTTCTATCCCTGACAATTCCAAATACTGGCAGGTGTTTGAAGATGATATGCAGATCCAAAGATTTCTAGAGCTGTCAGGGGAGTTTGTGAATACTCATTTTGACAATGAAAATGATAATGATAGGACCCCTGGAGATGATGAAGAGATTAAATCAATGGAAGATACTGAGAGGTTGAAGAAGACCTTGGGAGGTAAGGATATCATCCAGCTGAAAAATAATTTCATACCACGAGGCCTGATCCCTTTAGAAAGGCTCTTTGATCAAAATGATGTTGCCAAGAACCCCAAAGTGAAACTTGTTGGTGATGCCGTTGAAGATAAAAATATTGGCACTGAGGAAAATCCTAAAATCCTAAAATTATCCAAGAAGCTGCCAGAAAGAGAGAAAGAGGAGTATGTAAAGTTGATGAAAAAATATACAGATGTGTTTGCTTGGAGTTATGAAGACCTCAAAGAATATGATACATCTATCATACAGCACACTATTCCTATAAATCATGGGGAGAAGCCTTTTAAACAGAAACTCAGGAGGATCAATCCTAATTTGCTCCCTGTCATTGAGAAGGAAATAAAGAAGTTATTTGATGCCAAGATCATTGTAACACTCATATTTTCTAAATGGGTTGCGAATTTGGTCCCTGTCAGAAAGAAGAATGGAGAGATAAGACTGTGCATAGACTTCCGCAATTTAAATAAGGTCTCCATGAAAGACAACTATCCTCTACCCAAGATGGATCATATACTGCAGCAAGTGGTGGGAGCTGAAAGGATTTCGATGCTAGATGGTTTTTCCGGGTATAATCAGATCAAAGTGCTGCCGGAAGATCAGGAGAAAACTGCCTTTACTACACCATGGGGCACTTTCATGTATGCGAAGATGCCTTTTGGTCTGATGAATGCAGGCGCCACTTTCCAGCGAGCTATGGACATTGCCTTTGCAGGAGAAATTGGAAGTTTCGTGGTAATTTATATGGATGATGTCACAGTCTACTCAAAGTCCGACAGAGAACATCTGCATCATCTGGAGAAGGTCTTCATGAAATGTAGGAAGTATGGCATATCTTTGAACCCTAAGAAGTCTAATTTTGCACTAGAAGAAGGAAAGCTGCTAGGCCATATAATATCTAAGGATGGCATAAAGATTGACCCTGAAAGAGTAAGTGCAATTCTCAAGGTAGGAGAACCCAGAAGCAAAAAGGAGATACAATCATTTCTGGGACAGGTAAATTTCTTGAGGAGATTTGTACCAAGCTTTGCTGAGATCTTGATGAATATTACAAATATGTTGAAAAAGGGTCATGAAATAAAGTGGAATATAGAAGCTAAGGAGTCATTTCGGGAAATCAAGAAAGCAATTTCAGAAGCTCCTGTTTTGGTAAGTCCAGATTTTGCCAAAGATTTTTCAGTATTCTCTTATGCTTCGGAACATACTATAGCAGCAGTATTATTGCAGAAAAATGGGGAAAATTTGGAATAACCCATAGCCTTTTTCAGTAAAATGCTACAGGATGGGGAGTTAAAATATGACATCATGGAAAAGCAGGCCTATGCTTTAATTAAAGCATTAAAGGATTTCAGAATATATGTTTTGCATTCCCATGTAATTGCACATGTTCCAATCGCTGCAGTAAAAGCAATTTTGACTCAACCAGACCCCGAAGGTAGGAGGGCGAGATGGATAGCTACATTATTGGAATATGATATATAAATAAAACCCACGAAGCTGGTCAAAGGACAAGGGTTAGCAAAAATGATGACAAACTCAAATTGTGAATCTTTGCAGATCAATTTTTTGACTCACCAGTCTGATCAATTGGACACAGAGATAGAAGTGATGCCTGACTTTGTGGCCTCTCCATGGTACTTTGGTATTGTATATGTCCTCCAAAATTTGCAAGCACCAGAAGGATTAAGTAAATCGAGAGCAAGATCTATAAAGTTGAAATCTGCTAAATTCTGTATCATAAATAAATATCTTTATTGGAAGGATCCTAGAGGAGTTCTACTAAATTGTCTATTGGAGGATGAAGCCCAGCAAGTTACCAAAGAATTTCACAAAGGAGACTGCGGGGGACATCATTCTTGGAAGGTGACAGCAAACAAAATCCTGAGAGCTGGTTATTATTGGCCTACATTATTCTCAGATGTATATAAAGAAACCAGCAAATGTCATCAATGCCAAATTTTCGACGGTAAAAGAAAGGTACTGCCTCTCCCTTTGAATCCAATAACAGTTGAGGCTCCTTTCTAGCAATGGGGTTTGGATTTTATTGGTGAAATAAACCCCAACTCATCAAGTCAGCACAGGTGGATCTTGACAGCTACAGACTATTTTACTAAATGGATAGAAGCAATTCCTACCAGCAGGGCCACTGAGAATGTGATCATGGAGTTTCTTGAAGAAAATATATTGGCTCGGTTCGAGTGTCCAAAAAGGATAGTAACAGACAACGCAGCTGCTTTCAAATCTAGGAAGATGATTAATTTTTGTCACAAGTATCATATAAGCCTCAATCACTCAACTGCATATTACCCTCAAGGGAATGGATTAGCTGAATCTTCAAATAAAAGCCTGGTGAGGATTATCAAAAAGATGTTGGAAGATAATAAGAGGTCCTGACACACCAAACTAAAATATGCTCTATGGGCTGACATGATTAGTACTAAAAGAGCAATCGGCATGTCTCCATTCCAGCTGGTATATGGGGCCGAAGTGATTTTTCCAACATCATTAGGAGTGCCAGTTATGAGATATTTCCAGGATCAGCAAGAAGAACCAAATCTCATACAGCGAAGGATAAATCAGATCATTGAGCTAAAAGAACGAAGAAGTAAGGCTTATGACAAAGTACAGTCACATCAGGAGAAAATGAAGAATACTTTTGACAGAAGGATCAAGGAAGAGCAGTTTCAGATTGGTGACCTGGTTTTGAAGTGGGATGCCCCTAATGAAGACAAGCATGGGCCTTACGTTGTTGCTGGATACAGAGGACAGAATGCATTTTTGCTGGAATATACACACGGGGTTCTTCTGGAGAGTAACCCTGTAAATGGAAGATATCTGAAGCATTACCTGTCCTGAGGGGGAAGGTAAAGTTTGTATCATAGAATTGTATATATTTGTTTCTCTTTACAAATAAATAGCAATGGTAAGCCGAATGTATTTGAAGCTCACAGTGAAAGCCCTAAGATCTAGGAGGCTTACCATTCATTTTCTAAAAATATCTAAAAATGATATATTTACAAAAAAACAAAAGAGGGGTTTTTGGGAGCTAGTATGCAAAATAAAAAATAGGCACCTGGTCTACGAGTTCTTTGATACCTCGCAGGGAGGATATCATCCCCAGATGGAGCCAGCTGTTCACACCATTATTTATCAAGAGGATAATAAACCATGCTGGAGAAAGAAAAATAATGGTCGTTTGGATACTTTGGTTAGAAGATATATAGTAAAAATGGAGCTAAAGGCAAAATGCGATTAAGTCTCCGAAGATCCTAAGCCGCAATGGAAGAAGAGAAGAAAATCAATGGCTGATATTCTCTCCGCTCCCCAGAGATGCAAGGAAGATAAAGGTTTGACCGGGCGTTTATCGGGCACACAGATCAACGGCCATCAGGTTGTTTCGGGCAGATCCACGGCCCATATCCAATCCGCTTCGTAAAATTGCGCCTTGGTTAAAATAACACAATCCGGCGGAATCGGGTAGATGCTACTAAATCCAATGGCGGAGAGGCACAGTTGGATCGCATCTACGGTTGAGATTGATTCCGGAACCAGAACCTGCTCGACCAATAAACCTACAATGCCCAACGGAATGAGTTACCCGGTGATTGATCTGACGGCTGAAAATCAAAGTAAATCAGATCAATGGCTGTTATAATTTCCAGAGGGTGAACTTGCGCGATGGATAATTCCGAAGTTCCCAGCGGAATTTGGTACGTGGTGTATGATCCGACGGTGGAGAGTTAAAGGGGTATCACATCAACGGCTGAAAATAATTCCGGGGATCAAAGCTGCACGTTGGATAAAAGAAAGGAGCCCAGCGGAATTCATTACATAGTGTTTGATCCAACGGTTGAAACTTAAAGGCAGAATAATCAAAGGTTGAGATTGATTCCAGAGTTGAAACTTGCACGGAGGATAAGTCCCGGACTCCCAGTGGAATTCGGTACGTGTCACCCGATCCAACGGCTCATGATAAAAGGCGATTGCATCGACGGTGGGAGATCATAATGGGGTACGTGGCACACGATCCAAAGGCCAAAAATTAAATAGAAATCAGATCTAGGGTCTTAAATGAATCCGGAAGATAGAAGTGCACGGCAGTTAGGAGTAAGTGGTGGTTGCAGAAAATAAATACTGTCCACGTGGCGAATTGTGTCGTCCTATAAAGGCAGGGTTGACCTCTCCAATGATTATTTTATTTGCTCAGGACCCGGCGAAAAGGACCTGGCGATTTGGCAGCTTCCATTTGTAAGTCCAGGCACGCTCCGCGCACACGCCTCCACAGTAAGCCATGTAGGACTTAAACCCTGATAATCCTTCGTGCAATTACCGTTGTGAATTCGGTAATGGACCAAGGGGGAGAAAGTCAAGTGTCTGTTCAGGTCGTGGATGACAGAGAGGAATTCTTAGTAGAAAGACACAGGGGCGTGTGCGACCCCTTCCTATCCACAGGGAGTGTGTGGTCTTATTACTCTCAGGGAAATGACGTTCTGAATGTATGCAAGTATTTTTTGTACCATTTCGCCCTTGAGCAAATCCTCCACTTCTCGTAATTTGCCGAGTGGTGTGCGGTGAACTATTCTCCCTCTTAGAGGATTATTGTGAGTCGGTCCACGTCCAAAATACTGTGTAAAATTGATGCTTCAGTCGTCAGAGAAAACCTTAGTCTGCCCGAAAATTACCCTGTAAATCGTGAGTTTGTAAATGAATGTGTCCTTGCTGAGTTTTTCAAAAATTGTGAAAGTGAAAGTCGCTGTTAATTCTTGTCAAGTATCCTGAAGGAAGGTCAGTCCCTTGAAGGCCTTTTCTCGCCTTACCCCTTGCACATTTTTAGAGCTGAAGTGCAATTGGTAATGTCTCTGGTCTGTCAGGTGTTAGGTCTAGATGACGATTATCATATACGTGATGTCATCCTTGGTTTCCTGTTAAGAATAAATTCTTTAAACCCTGAGTCCCAGTCGGTCCCTGTGCTTAATTTAGATGAGTACCTTGCCGAAGCGATCCACCTTCAGTTGACTGAATTCCCCAAGGTCCAGTTCTTTAGGTTTCAAACATACTTGCTTAACATGCTATTATGCTCTAATGTTACTGAATTGAAATTCTTAAGTGCTCTATGCTCTTCTGATTTGCCCAAGAAAATAAACATGATCGAATTTGCCAATTTGATCATGTCCAAGATGTACAGAATGTTATTTGATGAGGACCTACCCCGTGTCCTAGACGAGATGAGATGCCTAATGCAGTCGTCACCCGAAGATCGGGTGGGGGACTGGTTCCTGTACAGAGGTTACACAGTGTTAAGAATATATGGCTTTACTGGTCAGCCTTATAGGCTACCCTCTTTCTTGACCCAAGGAATTTCGCACTAGAGTTCATGAGGTAGAGATTGCTGTCTGAGGAAGAGCACTTTGGTGCTTTCAAAAAATCATCGAACATTAAATTTCCACTTAAAGTCGGCCCTTTCATTTTTAAAGGTAAAGGTGCCCTAGCATTTATAGAAAAGTTGATGGAGAATATGGATTTCATAAAAGATGTAAATGTGAATTACGACCGCCACCATGTGATCTCATTGAGAAAATAGGCAAACAAGAATAAACCATTTGAGCATCAGGCTATTGAGGGGCTAGCTAAAATGGCCAATTTGCTGTAGTGTACTGACAGGTCAAAGTCCGATGAAGAGACAGCAACCCAAATAACAGAAGGTGCTGGTATTGTGGTCAAAAGGAGTTTGTCTGAAACTGAGAGTATGGATGTAGATGAAGAAGGGCCCCATAAAAAGGCCAAGCTGCTTGAAAGTGGTGAAATTGTAGATGAGGAGGTTTCTGATGGTTCTAAAAGAGGTGCCCTAGTTCCCCTGAAAGCGGTGCAGATAAGTCAATTCTCTTTTAAAAATGCGGAGGATGATGTAGACAGTCCAAAATTATGCCACGTGTTTAAGTCGAAGGAAGACCTAAAAGCCAGCTACATGGAGAAGAGGAAACAGTCTATGGAGGAGACGAGAAACTTTCTCCCGAGGGTGAGAAATTTGTACAGTTCAAAAACCTCTCTAGTTTCTGCTAGAGATGCTGAGAGGAATACTTTCAAAATGGCTATAGTAAGCGACAAGAAGATGTCTGAAATGGAGATCCGGTTAGACAAAATCAGCACTCCGAATAAAATTCAACTGCACAAACAGACCAGCGATATCATCTACTCATACTTACTACAAGCCATGGTGAGAATTAATAAATTGCAAGTTTTGATAGACAAGTTAAAAATCCAATTAAAACATGAGAGAGTGGAAAATAAAGCAAATGTTGTTCAGATTAGAAAGCTGCAAAGAGACATTGCTAGTTCGGACAGTACCCAGGCAGTCAAGAGGTTGTTAGATGAAAAGGATAATGCACTCCAAGTCCTGAAGAAGAAACTGAAGATCCCAGGTACTGAACATGTTCAGTCATCTGAGTTACTAGCTCTCCAAGAAGATAAGGATAAAGTCCATCAAGAGATGATGGAATACAAAGGAAGAGCTGGAGAGCTACAGGAAGAAAAAGAGAAGTGGGAAGCCGAAAGGGAGGAACTGTTATCCCAAATGTCCTTGATGAAAAAAGATCAGAATGAAGAGAAGGAGATTATGGAAGAGTTAATGAGCCAGACTCCCACCGATGAGGACCTGTCTATTGTAAATATCCAGAAGCTATTAGATGATTTCTCTACTGATGATTTGTTGGTGCTAATGTCCCAGGTGAGTTTGAAAGTAGAGAATGAGAAGATGAAAGCTGAATTGGCCAAAGTAAGTGAAAGCAAGAAACAAATACTGCAGGATAGAAATCAATTACAGAAGAAATTGAATGAGCTAAAAGAAAAATGCATTGGGAAGGCCCCTCTTCAGGGGGAAAAACATATCATTTGGGACACCTTGTGTATAGAGATTACCAAGTTCCGGCACTATTTAAATTTTATTGATGATTTGAATATAATGATAAATTTGGCCCACCAGAGATTGAAACTGGTAAACGAACATATGGAGAAAAGACCTCTGGTTACAACTCAAAACACACTAAGTTTTCTAAATTCACTATCATATCAGAAGTTGCAGGAATTAGGCATAAAGGACAGAGTATCAATAGTGATGTGGGCAAAGAAAATCATCCATAAACATCACTTAATCAAAATGGTCCAAGATAAATCAGAAGGATTGCTTCTGCAGGTTAGTAATTTTAAACAGGAGTTCAAAGAAATGTTAGAGGACGGATTTCCTTCTTTCTGGGATGGAGAAGGGCGGATGTTCTCACAGGAACATTATCATAACCTGCTTGTTCAGTGCCGCATGGACCACTCCAAATTCAATGATTTGGAGAAAAGCCTGACAGGAAAGGCCATAATGGATATGCTCACAGAAGATTTCGAGATCCTGCAGAAGTTCGCCATCATCAGGAGCAGACTGCCCAGAAAGTCCTATGAAGCATACATGGAGCTCGAAGTAGCAATTCGAGAAATGATGGAGTGTGACACCACAAATTCAGAGCAGTGGAAAACTGTGGAGTGGTTTGGAAAGACAAAGTATATTCTACATCCCTAAGAACGGTGTCATGCACTAAAGAGCTGATGGGGAAAAGGCATGGAGCTGATGGGGCAAAGATGTGGATCTGATGGGGCAAAGGCGTGGAGCTAATGGGGCAAAGATGTGGAGTTGATGGGACAAAGACGTGGAGCTGATGGACGAAAGTTTGTTTTCAAGTCGATTTGTACTTTATGATCTGTTAGGATTGGAGTTGTAACAAAATTCCTAGGGGTTAGGAATTCAGTTACAAACTCTAAATTAAGCCGGTCATTCTGTTATTGATCCTCTTGTTGGAAGAGCTATCATTTTATGTATAAATATGCATCTTTTATAAGAGATGGGGGTTGGAACCCATCGGTTGGTGAATAATTTTGGAAAACATATCTGTTTTTGGAATAACAAAGTGAATGCATGAGAGTTTCGTCAGAGATTCATGTGTCATTGATATTACAGTCTGTGCTTCCTTCATTATGTGATTGTATTTCCCTTGTGTAACACTCCATTTTGTTTCTTCCTCATGTCTGGAAAATAGTGTTAGATGATTGGAATTCATGTGTTTATGCTCTGATCATCATTTCAGACATTATATGACTTTTCTACTAAAGTTGATATAGAACTCATCCATGTTGATGCTCTGTATTAATGGGTTGTTTCTTCATTTCTTCGGTTCCACCTGAATCAATTTGAATGACTGTGATGATATGATTACCTTTCCTTTGATGAATGTCATGTATATGTCTTTGTGGTATCTTTATATTGTATATGACTCCATGCCCAATGGTTATATGAACGTTTCATCCAAATACATAAATCTTTGAATATTATTTCATATCTGCTCTTGTTAAATCTGGTCTTGTTAAATCTTTATTGAGAGATCCCTCTCTGGAAGAAAATACCAGTTTCTTCCTAAAGTGGTTTTGCTGTTACCTTGGAGTATACCTTTTGCAACCTGGGTACATTCCGAGTGCTAATAGGAAGGATAGCCTTAGCCTATCAAAATCATTTTCCATATCAAGCTTGATTAGCATGCCTTTTTCCTGTATTTGAAAGATGGAACGCATGGATTCCTGAACTTGAATCACATTATCTAGAATGTGTCTCCCTTTGACAAACCCATCTTGAAGAGGGGAGATCAACTTCCCTAAAAAAGGCTTGAGTCGATCAGCTAAGAGTTTAGAAAATATTTTATAAGAGGCGTTACAAAGTGAAATTGTCCTGAATCTTTCAAAAGAAGTTGGATTGACTTCTTTAGGAATTAATGCAAGGAAGGTGGAGTTTGTGCATCCACTAACTTTGGCTCTTAGCTGAAATGATTTGATCATCCTGAGAAGATCTTTCCTGATTATTAGCCAACAAACTCTATACAAATGAAAAGAGAAATTGTCTGGTCCCGGGGCTTTATCTGGTTCCATAGACCATATAACATCGATGATCTCTTCCTCTGTAAAAGGATTCATAAGCTCTCCATTTTCCTCCTCATTGAGAAAAGAGGGGATATTGGAAAAAAATTCTGAGGTTAAATCATTTTCAATTAAACCATCCTCTCTAAACAGACCCTGAAAATGTATTTTAGTTGCCTCCTTTATTTGAGAATTTCCTTTAAAAGTTTCACTAGCTAAGGAGGATATTTCTGAAATGTGATTAAGGGAGAGTCTGAATCTATACTGCCTGTGGAAAAATGAGGTGTTACGATCTCTCGATTTCAACCATATGCTGCGAGACTTCAATCTCAAGTATTGTTATTCCTGTCTAAAAGCTCAGAAGGAGTTGAACTGTGTTTGTTTCTCTTTTTCCAGCATAGCAGAGGTAATTTATTTTTCTTCCATTTCCATTTGGATCTCCTCCAATTTTTCCAGAGCCTCTTTTCTGTCGATGGATGGAGATTTAAGTGAATGTTTGACCCAATCCTTGAGAACGAGTTTAGTATTTTTAAAATTTTTCTCCCAAACATAACTTGGCAATCATGTGATTGGGATACTCCACGACTTCGAAATTGTGTTCATAAATCCTTCACAGTCTATCTAGTGTCAACTAAACCGAAATGGAATTGGCCCAAGATATTCTTCGTCGTCAAGCTGGAGCAGTATTGGTTTATGATCTGGAGAAAGTTTGGGTAGAATGCTGAAGGACCTGATTTTTTTCTCCAATAGAAAAGAGCTCTGAACTAAGAAGTGATCCAATATTGCTGAGATGTTGGCCACTCTTTCTCTATTATTGGTCCAAGCATATCTGCCTTTCTTTGGCTTGAAATCTAACAAATCCCATAAATGGATAAAATTCTCCACCATTTTATGCCTTAGGTCCCTCCCACATACTCCTTTTTTTTCTTTGGGATCCATTGTAATATTAAGATCACCAACCACATTGATATTGGATGGTGCATACGTAGCAACAAAATATGCAAGAGAATTTCAATATTATTTTTTCTCTGGAAAATTTGCAGGAACATAAAGATTAAAAATAGCGAGAGAGATATTACTTGAAATATGCCGGAGCTCAGTAAATATCTAGTGCTGTGTTTCAAATGAGTTTACCATTGAAAGCATTTCCTCTGTCCACAGGGTTGCAAGTCCACCAGATGAACCCCGTGCACTTACTGCCTTCCCTGTATTCTTTTTTCATTTAATTTTTCTTAAGGAGAGAAGAGTTTCCTCTTCTATTTTTGTCTCTTAGAGTAATAGAACACCGGGTGAAGCCATTTTTATGAGGTATTTTACAACTTCAGCTTTGGAAGGATTTCCCAGCCCCCTGTAATTCCAAGAGACAATGTGCATTATTTATTATTGCCAGAAGGTAGAGGGCCTCCTTTTATAGGTCTAGACCGAGTATTCCTTCCAATTAGATAATTATAAATTGAAATATAATACCAAAAACCTAATTTATAACATAAAAAACCTAAAAACCCCTAAAGTCGGCTACCTACAGAATGTTCTATATTTATAAGAATTAGAGGCTTAATGATCTTCTCAGACATTGGTATTTCCCTGAAGATGAGCCAAGGATAGCTTGAAACATAGACACCAATATATCTCATACTGCAGAATATCCACAAGAAGCCATAAACCTCTACTGCAGATTCTCAGCCAAAACCATCTCTATTGCAGCTTGACTGCCTTGCATCTTCAGACGTTCGGCTTCTTCTTCCTGAACCTTATTAAGAGATTTACACCCTTTTTTGGAAGACCTCTCAAGGGAATCTTCTTCAGATGAGCCAGAGTTATCCATTGGTTTCTTTTTTTTTTCCATTTATGCATATGTGGCGAAAATGGAACCGCCAGCAGGAGAACCAAGATCTTGTTTAGCTGAATCTTTGTTTTCTTTACTTATCAGATCTTGAGATTGTTGAACTTCACCCTCTTTTGGTACTGGGAGAGCTTGTTCTGATGGATTGTTCAACACTTAAAAAATGTTTTGTGATGTTATTTCCTTCATAGCTATCCCATTTTCATTCTTCTTCTACCCAGTGGGATTGCTACCCGAACCCATTTCTCCTCTTTTTCCCTTTGATCTATTGACCTCCTTTGCTATACTGTTTTTTTGAACTTGTGTCCATTGTTCTCCATTCTCTTTGACGGTTTCTTCCTCTACTTTCTTCTTACAGGATCTAGCAAAATTCCCATAGCCATGGCAGTTCCTGAACTTGAAGGGAAATTGCTCATAATCAAGCTCCTGCACATGCGACCAATGTACTACTGTCAATTTAATCGCTTTAGGAAGCCCTACCTCCAAATCAACTTCGACACATATTCTGGTACAAGAATATTGTTCTCTTCTTTCATCCCTATCTATATACTTCCCCAATTTGTTCCCTATGGATTCTAAAGACTTCGTATTCTAGTAGTGAAGAGGAAGATGCGGCAGCTTAACCCATACAACAACTACTGAAGGCACATCTTGACTTGGATCAAAGTCTGGTGTCGACTTGTTCATGTACCGCCATTGAGGGCCCATGAAATATGGATCATTTCTAAACATTAAATCTCTATCTTTTGTATTTTCAAAGAGTAATACATAATATCCCTTACCTACCAGGTGATTGTGAACACCTTCCGAGATAAGGGGCTTCCAATTCCTCTGAACCCACCCATCAATTGCCTTGGGGGATGGCCAGAGACCAGTAAACTAGCCAATAAGACCCTGATTTGCATTATTCATGGCTGTCCGACAAGGGTGTTTTGTAGGTAAATCAACTGAAGGAATGCTGTCTAATTTCTTGACAAATTTATGCTCATTTATACTGAGCTTCCTCTTGCTGCTTGCTGCTACCAATATCCTGAAAGTAGTGAGTTCAGGGGGAGGGGAAGAGCCCCCTCCTACTGCCATGGAAGAAAGCACTCATATCGCTGCTGCGAAATCCAAAACCTATAAAAATTCCTATTGATCTTCTCGTGGATGAGAGCTGAGCTTCACCAAACCTTAGGTCAAGGTTCAAAATATTTTTGGAGCGATTTCAGTCTCATCCCTTAATTCAATATTAATTTTTTAAACATAACACTATAACCCTTTTTTGTTTTAAAAGAAAGTTAAAACAAAGATTGTGGTTGATGCAAATTTCATTTTGCTAAATAATTAATAAGAGCATAAATGAATAGATTGTAATTGTAATAATAAAGATTTGGTTTGGGTTCATAATTTATTTTTAATTTGGGTTAACCAAAATTATCACATTAATCATGAAGACAAAGATAATAGTAATTGTGTTTAATCTTTATTAGAAATAAAGTTTATGCAATTTTTTTAAGACAAAGTTTATGTGATTTAGTTAGTTTAAATTGAAAGCTTAACGATGTTGAGGAAATGTGAACCTCAACAAGTTTTATATATGAATTTATAATTGGCTTTATTGTTTTATTATGTTTTGATATTTATTTTATTTTTATCAAGCCCACCAATTTTTTGGTATATTCAAATTATTTTCATTTATTTATTTTTTATTTGAGTTGATTACAAGCACAAAAGGAGTTACACATCCCGAGATGTAAAATGCGCCTTGGCGCAATTATATTCATTTTTATATTCATTTTCCATTATTAAGTATTATATAACTAATTATTAGATATTTATCACTATTTTGATATTTTGTTATTTATTATTCTTATTAGGGAATAATTTCTTCATTATAATATTTTGTGTTTTTGTTAATTTAACTTTCATTGTATTTTTGTTAGTTTAACTTTAATGGATTCGTATGATCAAAAGTATAATCATTTCATGCTTTGCTTCAAACTAGATATCTTGATCATTTAAATTAATTCATTCAAATGCAAATAATCTTTTATTTAACTATCTTTTATCAATTACTTAAAAAATAACTAAAATATACATCTAATTAGTACATATATATTTCAATCACAATTACAAGTCAATATTGTTTTTTTGACAGTAACGGTTATGATATATTAGATAGGTGGTATAACCACAAAGACAGAACCAAGATACAAAATGCTCTTATGGAAGCGACAAAAGGAGTTCAACAGATCTCAAAATACGCCCTTAGGGAAGCAGCAAAGCGAGTTTAGGAAATCTCAAGTTAGTATTTGAGTTTTTGGAGATAAACCGTAAACTAACAAAGAAACCATTACAACATTCAACATTAACCATAGACTCCTAATTCGAAACCTAGATACTTAAGCAGACAACAAAAAAAAATTAAAATTCCCATCCCAAATTCAAGTGTTTTTCTCTTCGGAGCGAGACGAGGAATCTGGGTTAATTGCAACTTCCATATTTACCACTTTCAGTGCCAGATTTTCAACCTTTATATCCAATTCAGCCATCAACATGACAACAACATTCTTAGAGCATTTAACTTCTCACTTGAACTCTTTCCTTAGGAAAACCAGGTCTCTGTCAACGTTCTCCAGGCGTCTTCCTCCCTCTATGTCAATTGTCTCCACTGACCTTTGTAGCTTCTCAATTTCCCTCTTAAGGTCCATGATATCAGACTCCACATAAAAAGAAGGCAGGGACGGGCCTGTGGACTCAGAAGATGCTTCCATCACTAACACAATCACTCTCCACACTTCTGTGCAATCTCTGATACTACTGGCCACCCTCAGCTCCATCTCGTTCTTGCGCCTCATGTAGACTAACCAAATCAAGCTTCCTCTCCTTTTCTCCTTTTGGATCCTAATGTCATTGCCCTTGAGGAATATGAAACTCAGACCACTTGTATTCATCATGCTGGCCATTAAAACTTGCATCACCTCACTAATTTCACAATACGTCGACGAGACTGAAAACCTTCCACGCGCATGGGGGGTGTCCTCTGGAGTACAGGATTTAACTATCACCTGACACATCAACTTGTGCACACATGCCTGCAGATGGCCACATCATTCACCAATAGGTAGGCGTGCGTCGAGAGTTTGAAAAGACTGGAGCCCCAAAACGTGGGCCCAAAACTCCTTTGGTCCCAGGCAGTCAGCCACGGTCCTATGGGGGAACACACATAGAGCTAGTTCCATTAATCGGAAGTGAGTCAAAGCTAAGAGTAGTTCCTACGTTTGCATCTAGGTTTGCTTCTCTATTATGAGCCCGAAGGACGTGAAAGAATTCAATTTTGTGGAAAGAGAAAGCAAGAACCTGAACCTTTTTTATCAGATGTCAAAGATGCATTTGATTTGGGAGAGAATTCTCGGCTAGAGCGTGGAATACTATTCTTGAGTCTCCCAAGACTGTTATCTCTGTAATTCTCTGATTCTTGGGTATTAAAAGACCTTGCCAAAGGGCTAACGCCTTAGCTATATTGTTTATTTCCGTTCCAAGCCCCTAGGAGAATTTGGTTTCCATTTGTCCATCCGGGGTGATGAAAACCCCGCCCCCCTTGCTGCCCCATACAAGTTAATAAATTTTACTAAACTAAAGTTATTTAAATAAAATCTAAATGCATGAGAGATGATGAGACCTCCCATTTATTTTTAGCCTAATTGAAAGTTTTGACCATAAATTAAAGACTATAAAAAAATTTAAAAAATATTTGGAGGTAAAAATAGTCGTAATTGAGACTTAATTACCGACCAAAAAAATGTAATTTGAATTGGAAGTTAACATGGTCATAATTGAGAGCATATTTTGGGTGTACGATATAATACAATTGAGTAACTTTTTATATGTTAAATTGGATACACTTGTTTTTAGGACACATTTGAATGATTCAAAAGGTCATTTGGATACATTTGTAAATATTTTTGTATGCTAGTTGAGACATTAACGAGGACATTATTAGGGATGTTACACAAGCCACAACATTAAGCTTAATGTGTGACTAGATTTACTAGACATTAATTTGATTGTTCTATTAGGTGTTGTTTTGGTTATCATTTAGGATGTTTATGGAAACATTTATTGGAAATAAATTCGGGACATCTGACGATCAAAGAAAAGACCAAACAATGATATTTGGATGTTGTTATGGTTGCTACTATAGATTTTATTTTGGTCATGACTTTGGTGGCTATTTACAAAGTCAATAATTAGCTGCCATCCACCTTAAGCGACCAATTTGCAGATTTTCCCAAAATGTGATTTAATTTAATTTGATTTTAAATACACTATTTAAATTTAAATTTGGGTAGTGATTTTGGTCACACTTCATCTAAATGTTGTACTATTTCCTATGTGATATGCTTTCTATTTTTTGTATGCATATGAAATGAAGACATATTTGATAATTCCACAGAAAATATTCAATTTTAATGTGACATAGCTTGTTTTCCTTATTGTCTCACCCTAAAGGATTTAGGAAATATGATCTTCGGATGTGTTCTATCCTTTATTGGAACAATTATACAACCTTTTCCTTTCCAAATATAGTTCCTCCTCTTATTCCATGCATATCTTGAAGTAGAATACTTGTTTTATTTTCTTTATATCCATGTCTTTCACAATTTTAATTCACTTTGGTTTCCATGTCCTCAAGAGTTTGGAGGGTTGAAGAATCCATCCCGTTGTCCATTCCTCACCCTCACCTAAGTTAGTTGTGTTTGTACTGTTCATTGGGAAAAGCTAAATTTGTTCCAATATGGCAAAGTGTTCATATTAAAAGGAAATGATTCATAGTCTACCTCTTGTTTCTTGTATGATTAGATAGTAGTCATAACGAATATCAATGATATAGCATATATATCTTACCATTGATGACAACTGCATCCATGAATCTTAATATTCAAATGCACCATAATGTTCATAATTAGCATCAAAGAACACATTTTATTATTTGAATTAATATGTATTTGAAGTTTTAATTTTTTTTTAATTATACTTATTAAAAGATATTTGCTTTTAGAGTCACTAAAATACATATATTGTTTATGACTTTTCAAGGGTCACAAAACAATTAAATTTGACAAGAAACCCTACATTTAACAAAAATCTAGGAATCCAACCATTTGACACTGACATATTGTATTTTCACTTGACACTCAAACAAATATTTGGAAAGACCCTGCCTTGACAAATGGCACATTCTCTGAGTGCATCACACCTAGGCAGACCACTTTGGTTCAACCAAAGGACCAAAGGAAATTTCCCCAGGAATTATTAGGAAATCAAAGGATTTTGATGCACATATGAAGAAAACTAGTCTATATCAGGGTCATGTACATTTCATATCTAAAGGCACAAGGGTTTGGATGCAAGAGAAGCAGTAATAAAAGTTCAATTTTTGGGAAGTGGAAGATTACATGTTTCCAAGCCAATTTAAATGGTACCAAAGGGGTACAATATTCTGATAAGATGCTTAGGATAGGATCTGTAATGTCCTAACAACTTACATAAACTTAAAAATTGTGATTTGGTGTCCTAGAAGTCGGGCTATGGCATTAAACTCTATCTAGTCAAATTTCAGACTACTCAATTAGGTAATTTTGGACTAGACCCAAACATTGCCTAAGCACCATGAGTTTATGATTCGATGTTGGGGATGGGATCTATGTTGTCCTACCTAATTGGAATGACTTATGAAACTTGATTTGGTGCTAAAAAACATAAGATATGACCTGAGTAGTGAAAGCTAGTAAAAAATCCAACACATTGAGCGTAGGCATGAAATAATTTAGAAGAGAAACATATAATTTTCTGAATGTAATACACATCACTATTATTATTTGATATGAATGTATATATAAAGATGTACACGATGTTAAAATAGTAGCATGGATCATGTAGTTTTAAGTATCAATCAATAACTTTATTATTGCACTTCCAAATAAGACTACTAGGAAACTAGTACATCAAGACATATACATAAGCACTTGGAAATGGAAGGATATACTAATAACATAATAAATATACAATATAATTAGTGAGAAATGTTTAGTGCCTTCCTCCTCAATATCTAGCTGAATACACAACTACTGAAGTGGAAATGAGGGGCTCGTCACCCTCTTGGTTTGCAAGGGGAGCATCACCCAAGCATATAGATTCCTAAGCAACTCAATACAATATCAAATCATCAACAACCTTTTTTAGTGTGCCTTTATGATCCTTTTAAGCTTGAGGGGTCTCCAAAACCATGGATCAATACCATGGATGAGTGAAAACAATGTTCCCTAACCACCTTGGACCAAGCTTGTCTACTTAACCAATGCCACGGAACATCCAAAACCATTGACCATCCATGAGGTGGTTTACCACTTTGACCTTATCTCTCCATGAATGCTCTCTTAACCTATTTTACCACTTTCACAAACCAAGGCTCCCTCCTAAACACTTTTTACTACTTCTCTCCCTTCAAATTTGAATTTTGTCCAACCTTCATTAATGATCTCCACTAGCTTCCCCCAGTTTAAGGAAACACCATTTTTAAATGGGAGAACACTTATATTTTCCTCCAAAACGTCCCTTAGACTTGGTAAAACATGAATGCACCTTTATTAATCATAATTTGGCCCCATTCACACCTTGGACCAACTTTCACCTTGATTTAAATTATTTGGTTGAGGAAAATTTACCCCATTTTAATACGAAGGAAAACATAGGATAAATACAAATTCCCAAATAAATTTAACTATCCCTTTGAACTTTGGAGTTGGAATTTACTCTTTCACATTGGTTAATATTTTGTATTGTTTACTTGGATTTTCCATTTGAAATCCTCACCAACCATAGAAGACTTAGCTTGAATTATGAATCAACATAACCCACCATCTCCTTCAAACTCCTACTTGGTCATTTAGCTTAGATTTCACAAATTTCACGACCATGACTACATGAATTATGCCTTTGTGGTCCTTATACAATTTTTGGGTCATTACAAGTTCTCCCCTCCTAATATTTCTTGTCCTCAAGCAATATGAACCAACTACACAAAAAATCGAATCCAGCCAATAGCCTCTCACCTCAAGCAAATGAAAATTTGTATGATGAAACACTTGGGAACTTTTCCACCAACTTCGACAAGCTGCTACATGTGCCATTTGAAACTCACATTCATTATAGATGAGCTCCCTTTGCTGCCATACATTGATCTCTACATGTGACAAGATTGGCCTTGAACCATTATGGCCAATTTCAATCTCAAACTTGTTTCCCGTATGGCCTTGAACCAATGCATGAATGGTGATTAACACCTCCATGTCTCATATTGAATAATGTATATTATGGGGATGCAACTTCATGGAGTGCATATTCATCCTCAAAATCATTCCTATGCTTCCCTTGGAAGCATCACCCTTATGCGCATATGGTGGAGAAAAACTTGGTTGGGGAAAACATTAGAAAATTATGCACCACCTTCTTCATCCCATTGAGAACTATTTTGGAATCCTCATCCAAACAAGGAGTTGTTTCTTACATCACCTCTTCTCCCAAGAAAATATGATGATAATGTTCAAAGGAGAGATCAGTCTTATGCACTATATAACTTTGAAGAGATGTCTCTATCCCATACACAGCTACATGCATCTCCCAATTGAAACAGTTGAGACCAAGAATGATTCTTGGGTCCCAAATGAATATAAGGATTGGAAAGTGCCTTCTTCTTCCCCATATACACCCCCCATGTCATCATAGAAAGCCTCATGAATACTTCCAAACCACCAAACAAAAGAATAACATGTCCATCCATCATAATGTTTCCCATGTAGGAAACTCTCCAACTGCTCCACAAGGATAGACTCATGAAAATGTAGGTTATCTAGCCCTCACGGATCCCACTAAACAAGTTGCATCCTCCCAAAATCTAATTCCATTAAGAACAATGTACCACTCCATGCTATAACAAGATCTCAACACCCTATTGGAAACTCATAACTCCCAATTCCAAATTGAGACTTTGTGAGCCTCTCCAATAAGACAAGAAGATACTCTTGCCCCAACTCTCCTCCAATCCCATGATTTATATCACAAACACTTGTTCCACCTAAGTGGCTAAAGTTGAGCTCCCATGTTTGGTCATGCATGGAGGATGGAAGCATAAAATGACACCCATGGGTTCCTCCTACTCATAAGATTCCAAAGAAGGGATGCATCAACCACACCCAATGGAATGATCAAACAATCAAATATCTAATGGAAGAGAATACACATATGACTTTTTACGTACTTGGGAAAGTGCCTCCTCTTGCCCATACATAAGACTAATATAGAGAATCTTAGTCACTCCATATGTTCTTGAGTTGATAAAATCCAAGTCAAGTTGCTCCCTGATGGATTTCTCCATCTCATACTTTCTTTTCTTCAGACGCTTGTAGGCATGGATCTTGCTAGCTGGATTTCCCACCTTCATCTCAAACTCATGCTCATCACCTTTATTTAGTGGCCTTCCACATGTGAAGCCTTCAAATGACTTTTTTTTCTCACATAGGTGATGGATCTTGATGGGTAGTATGCCCATAGAAGCTCCTTGGTTAGTGATGAGGCATTTAGTAACCCCCAACATCATGCTAGATTCAGCCACAAGCTTCTTCATCAAATCTAGGGATGCATGTGCAATGGAAGTACCAAATTGCTGCAATGAATATATCTGTTGTTGCTCACATATCAATGCAACACATATAAGATAGAGATAAGGAACATGTACCCTCCCATGCTCCTCCATATTCTCTCTAGTCACCCATAGGGGAAACTCATAATCTTCTTTCAATAAAATGAGTGTTTGTAAAACACTCTCCACATCTATTGACCCATCCAAATGAGTCAAGCATGCCTCCCATGTGCTACTATGGATATTGGAAGGTTCATGTGGAAGCGATAGGAATCTTTGCTGCACCTCACAAAATTGCAAGATGAATTACTGATCCACCCAAGAGTTGGAATTGTTTGTCGACTTTGACAGGTTTAGCATCGACTTCGACAAGTCCGAACCTTGAAAGTTTAGTATCTCGACATGCATCGTCGACACCAACGATCGAAAAAACTACAACATATTGTCTCTCTGTCTTCCAGTTGTTTATAACGGTTGAAATTCTGAACCGTTCCAACTTATTTGTAACTGAACGTAACGAGCATACAACACAAGCATTCTTAACACTCTATATAAACATGTATACTATTGTAATACACAAGTAGGGTAATGTGCATCATACAACAGTAATGAAATGCAAGAGATTGGTTCGAACCCTTGCATTTTGCCTGTGTGTGTGTGTGTAGTGTATTTCTTTCTTTGCTCATTCTTAATATGCTTCCACCATAACAGTGCTCGATTCATTCAATCGTACCATTGTCCCCGTCGTGCGCATGGGCACCCAGATCATTGGTATCAAAATAGATTCAGAGCTTGTTCATGCTTAATTTATTCGTAGACACTTCTATCAAGGTTACCTGACTTATGCCAGTTCATACATGCTCACAAACCCAACAATCCAAGCAGACACTATCTTTGACTTCAGAGTATTTATCTACTCGCACCACTAGATCAAAGATGGCCGAAGAAACATACAATATACATGCAACTGTCGAGACAAAGCAACTCATAGAGAAAACATTGGCTCGACAATGAATCAAAATGTTTTCCCAGTTCAATGAGATTCTCACGTGATTCGCCTCAACCTCAAAAAGGATCCTCGACGAGATCCAAATCCAACAAAATCAGTCCATTCAAAGTGCAAATGAACTTGGACATACCAAATCTTGAAGGAAAGATTGATGCAGAATCCATAGACAATTGGGTACACCAACTGGAATACTATTACTCTGTGAACCAACTTCCTTAAAGATGTCGACCCTTGTGCACTGCTGGTGGGAGAATCTATTGGAAAATATGGAGAAAGGAGACCCCATAGACACACGAGAGAAATTTGGTGAATACGTTCGAAAGGAGTTATACCCACATGTAATGTCCCCGTTTTAAAATAATTGCATACTGGGAAAATTCCATCAATCCTACTAGTTCCCTAGGTTGGGTGGAAACTTTGGGAAGTTAATAAGGGAGATAATAAATGATGTTTAGACATTAGAAGGAATACAATATTTATTTAATAAGTTCAATTAAATTAATGCAAGTGAAGAATTAAATGGCTAGGAAAAATGGAGACATATGGAGACTATGGGGCCCACTCAAGCTAGAATTCCTATGTTAAATAGCATTCACCTCTTACAATCTCAAATCTATGGAAAGACTAATGTTTTGGATGTATTATAAGGTCAATATACTTGTCCATATAATTCATAGGTCGAATTTGGGATGAAGTGTAACTTACATGAGAAATAAAGAGCCAAATGGGGAGTTTCATGGACAATTGGCTAGATTCCCCTTACACTTATGACATCTATGACACCACTGATGGAGATTCTATGAAAATTATGAAAAAATTCATATTTGAAGGCTGAAATCTGACATATCTGACATATCAGGTCGAAATAGAGCATCCAATAGAGCTCTCATGTGATTTGGAGAATCCCAATGGGTTCCTACTCGATTTGGAGAAGATGGAAGGTGAAGAGAGCTACCACATGGCATATCATGAGCAACCACACCAATTCAACTTGGATTTGGTTTATGGATTTATTTGTAAGCTAAAGTTACCATTAATGTTTATAAAATATAGGGAGCATTCATGAGAAGGGGCTTTTTGATTAGTTGTGAAATTTGTTGTTGTGAAGAGAGGGAGCTAGTGAGTGACTAGTTCATGCTTGAGCCAATTTCGAGGGTGAAAGATTCCCATCCTAATTGGTGATTGGAGAAGTTACTAAGGTATTCCAAGGAGATTCAATGGAGTTATAATATACAGGTGCAATGACAGAATCTCATGGACACTTTAGGATTCAGCTCATTCCCCCTCCCATCTCACATTCTTTCACCATATTTCAGTCCGGTGGAGTGAGGCGCACTTGGTGAGCCATTTATCTTTTTGAGGGAGCTCCTATTGCTCCAGAATTTTGTATTCTGATGTAAATACTCTGCTATCTCTGTTTAGAAAGTTATCAGGTAGAAATTCCAAGATATTTTATGTATTATTGATTAGTAATAAAGAAAGAATGCCATTTCCCACTTCTTTGTTGCAAACTCTTAAAATATTGGTAGATTTGAATGGCTGTGTAAATAAATGATTATTCATGCATGAATGGACTGTCACTGAAGAATATTTGAGGTTTCATATTCATCAAATGAGATTTTGTGGCCATTGGGTCGAATTCCGTAACCATTGGATTAAATTGCATCTCATTTCCCCAAGGGTTCAAAACTAGTTTTTATATATCTAATTGAAGGAAGTGTTAATAACCATGGGAGTTCGATTGGTTCAGAATATGAGTACCTGTTGATTTCCTCTACACATCTCCTTCCTCAATTTGATAACTCGAGTGGGTTTGTGTACATTTTGGAGGCTATTTCGGCAATTACTTGGGGGGGGATTTGAGCCCCAAAATTGCTAATAAAATCATCTATCTTGTTCAAAAATTTAGTACAAACTTGAAGAAGTGATTGGAGGGCCATAATACATACCTGAAAATAATAATTAAGTTATTATATCATTCATACACCTTATCTAAATATTTTGGAGCAAATGGGCCAATTTGGAGACCAAGACACTAAGATTAGTCAAAAGCAAAAATTGTGAAAAATTGGAAAATTGGGCATTTTAGTAAAATTAAAAAAAGGGACATTACAAGTGGTATCAGAGCATGGTATTGGCACTTGATGGTGTTAACTAGGAGTAAAAGTAATAAACCATCATCCTTAGAATCTTAATTGGAAGGTTCTCAGGTTGTTGAAGAAGAATTGGGAAAAAAGGGTACCTTGGACTAAAACTATGGCTCACGAAGGAGAAGACCACACTAAGGAGAAAATAGAGTATATCCAACTTATAAGACCTTTGTTTGAATAAATGAACCAAAATATAGTAGTCATGTCCCAATAGATAACAAAAGGATTCGAATTGATGGCCAGTCAAATGAAAAGCAAAGGGATAACGAGAGATAGTGGTAGTTCAAAATCGACAGAAAAGAAGACAATGGGTGAGCAAATTTTCTCACAAACAAGACCTCATAATAGATCCCATGAACTACAGAGCACACCAATGCCTACTGCACCTAAATTTCTACTCCCAAAGAAGATACTAACATTTAATTTGAAATTGATATAATAACAAAAGATTGGGCTAAATTAGATGAAGAGTGTAGGAGGAGTATAACATTTGAACAATACTTCACTATGACAAACAAATTTAGAAAGAAGGAGGGAAATAAGTCTCTGTACCAAAATAAAGAATTGAATTGTGCCATAGGTAAAGTGCCACTTCCTACTTTTGATGGTTCATCTCAAAGTTTTGCTAACACTTGGGTGCAAAAATTAGATGTGTATTTCCAGCGGAATCCAATGGTGGAAGAAGACGCTTTAAAAATGGATATTTTGCACTTGGAGGGAGATGCGAATGAATGGTGGTTCCATGGCATTAAAATATTGGTTCATGATTAGGTCAAAACATATGGGGAATTTTTGACAGTGTATTATAAAGGTTTGAGAAAAAAGATCCAGAATTGTCTTTCAGATAACTAGCACAATTGAAGCAGGTAGGGACTCCTATTGAGTATATATTGGAATTCCAAAGATGATCAGTTAAGGTGGCTGATGTATCTATGGAAAGGTTAGTATTTCTGTTTAATGAAGGTTTGGCAGAGCCCTTGAAAGGTTTGGTCAAATCCCACAAGGCTACTAACTTAAATGATGCAATGAGCTTGACTAGAGACCTTCAAATTGTGCTCCCTAGAACAAGATTTCCTCCCAAGCCTAACTCCATATTTTAAAGAAAGACTTGGAAAAATGATGCACCTGATAAGAATATTTGGAAAATAGATACATATGAAAAGAATAAGAAAGAAGGACAAAATATGGATGAAATTCGAAGGAAAATATTGTGCTTTACATGCTTCCAACCATGGACATCGGGGCATAAATGTGCTAAAGGAAAAGATCAATGCATAGAAGTATTTTCAGATAATGATGAGTATGAGGGGGGTATGGATGAAGAAGAGCACATTTCAGATCAGGAGGAGACATATGAGACAGTATCTGAAGAAGAAAAATAAGAATAAAATCACCCCTCACCGGACAAAGCAAGAATGGCAGTGCTTTCATCAGTGCCTCTCTATCACACTATTCGATGCAAGGGTGTGGTATTGGGACAAAGAGATTCAGTTTTGTTCGATGGAGGAGCTACACATACTTTCATTGATGCATATATGGTGGAGAAAATAAAAATACCAAGTGAACCATTTGATGGCTTCACAGTTGCCATCCCAGGTCACAACACAATGCAATGCAACACCTAGATTCCAAAGCTGCAAGTCACCATAGGTAACTATACTTTTGTTGATAGTTATTATGTGGTTGATGTTGATTATACGAATATAGTCTTGGGAGTGCAATGGATGTATTCTATAGGAGAGCATTCAGTAAATTATCAAATTCCTGAAATGAAATTTCAAGATTCAACAGGTGCACTAAGGGTTGTGAGAGGGCAACACACTTACCCAAAACAGGTAGTAAAATGCAAAAGTATGAGATCTATATTGAGGCATGGTGATGTATAATGGGATGCTGAATGTTATGTCACCTCTCCCAGGCCAAAAATACGAGTTGTTAAACACCCAAAAGAGATAGATACACTTCTGCACAAATATGAAAAAGTTTTTAGAGATCTTCCGCATGGTTGACCACCTGATAGGGGGGTTGAGCATACCATTGTTTTGGAGGAGGGTAATTCACCCATTAAGATACCACCTTATATACATCCAAAGAAGTTCAGAGATGAGATTGAAAAGGCCTTCCAAAATATGAAAAAGGTAATGAGTATTTGTCCCATACTTGCATTACCTAATTTTCTAAGCCTTTCGTTGTTGAATGTGATGCCTCAAGTGGAGGAGTACGGGTTGTCCTAAAGCAAGGACAACACCCTATAGCCTTTGAGAGAAAAAAATTGCAGCCTCATGAAAATATTTACCCCATATATGACAAATAGATGTTGGACATCATGCATGCCTTGGACAAATTCCGACAATACTTGGTAGGCAACAAGTTTGTGGTGAAAACATACCACAATAGTCTAAGACACTTCCTTACCCAAAAGGATCTAAATGAAAGGAACAAAAATTGGGTAAGCAAGATTCAATCTTATGATTTTGATATTGAATATGTGAAAGGAAAGAATAATATTGTAGTAGATGCATTATCTTGAAAACCTTCCTTTTCTCTCATGTCCATTGCTAAAAATTGGAAGGACATGCTACTAGTTGAATATGCCAAAAATAAGTTTGCTTGTGATGTATTAGATGGACTCATGGGATATGATAACTACAGAATTTTGGAGGGGCTGATATACTATAAGGGTAGAATTTATTTGGTTCGAGATTCAGAACTTAAGTACAAAGTTTTGCAGGAAGCACATGATTCCCCACTAGTAGGCCACTCGTGGATCTTCAAAACCTATAGGAAACTAAGGCAAAGGTTTTGTTATGACTCCAGCAAACTCCTCTAGGTTGCAGCTCGAGGATGCCTGGTAACTTACAATGTTTTTGGGGTTTTTATAAAATGGATCAAGTTAGGTGACCTATATGACCTTCCACTCTCAAGACATGCATGAAACTTAATCAGGTACAAGGATTTTAGTTACCACTGTTCAGAGGTTGAAAATATGGTACAGGGATGGAGAACTCATCATGCTGGCAGATTCATACATAAAACATATACATATAAATTGCTAAATCATGATAAGGAAAGCACTTATAATTCAAATCAAATCAACATGCCAATAGGATGATAGCTATTAGACATTAATCAACTTGAATATAACCTGAATAACACATTCAAGCATAAGCACAGAAAAGACAGAAATAGAAGCTGAACATATGATAACAAAAGAGCTTATATTAGGTCATGAGTAAAATGAGAAGCTTGACAATAGTATTGGTCTACAAGTCCCCGAAGTCGAACCCTTTTAATCAAATAATTCTTAGGCTTTATAGCCTTTACAAAAATACTTAGATCCTAAAAACTTGGATATGATTTAACAAAAATAAACAAAATAATTGTTTTTTGCAAAATTAGGTTAAAAAACCTAATTAAGTACTAGTCTAACTAACTGTAGAATTCGTTCACTGTATGAATTTTCTGATAACTAAAGTAATTGCTGAAAATCACTGCCACTGGTCCTCTGCTGGTTAAGTCACTGTTTTCCTTTGAGAGCTAGGTGTTGGTGACCTTTTCTAGTGTTATGTCATAGTAAAACTGAAACAAACCTTTCCTGATGCTTTCTTCTACGTCCTTCATCTTTATACTTTGTCCCTAAGCCATCCCTATTCGCCAAAAACTGATCATGCATGCCAAAAATAAATCCTATTCTTTTGTCTGCTTTCAGTGGTTGAGAGGCCAAAATATCGGAATGGTTAGCTGCCGAAAGCGGCGCTTTCAATGGCTAATGAACTGCCCCAACGTCTGCCCAAGCCACCAAAAGCCCTTTTTTCCAAAAAATCTTAGGTTTCTTTCAAAAATGTTCTTTTAAGTTTGTCTGCTCAGCTTTCTTCTTCAGCATGCTCTATGCTAGGAGATTTAACAGCAACCTAGCTTGTTTCTGGAGGCTGAAGGCTAACTGCAACTTTAGCTAGGGTTTCCAATGTGGGGTGGCTGCTAGGGTTTTCCTTGGCCTCCTTCAGTTGTAGTCTCTGAAGCCTAATCATCCTCTACAATCTAGTATTGTATTTTAGGTACCTTGTATTTAGTCTCTTTAAGAAAATATACCTTTCTCTCTGCTCTAGGTAAGACTTATGTAGCAGCTTGTTCCTATTAGTCAATGCAGCATTATTTTTCTTTATTTTCCTTTCCAAAATATCCATCTCATACACTTGCCTCAACAATTGATTTATCCTTTGAGTCTTGGGCTTGGTGGAGGAAGCCTTCTCTACTGGTTCCTCTTGCTCTTTTGGTGTGGGGGATGGTAGTTCTTCAGTCACTGTTATAATTTGCAAAGCTAGGTCTGCACCTTCCTCTTGTTCCTCTTCTAAATCTGAGTAGGGTAGGTTTAAAATGTTCTCACTGTGTGCTGCAACTTCCTGGCCCTTTTTGATGAATTCCAAGTTTCTTTTGACCTTCTTGGCTTTGGAAGAGGAAGGAGCCTGTTCTGCTGCTGTTGGGGATATAGCCCTTCTTTTCCTTTTCCCACTTCTTGGTGTGCTAGATTTTTTAGCAGGAGATTTCCCCTTTTCCTCTGGCTGAAGGCCTATCTCAAAACCATTCCAAAATAGGAAATAAGGCCATGCCATATTCCTCCTCTTTAGCAATTCTTGGACCAGAAGTTGGATAAGGCCATGATGAGATAGTCTGCCAGCAATCTTGGTTGGATGGGCCTTCACCTAGTGTGCCATCTTTCCCAAACTTTTGTGTAAGTAAAAGGGAAAATTCAGTGGGATTTTACCTATGGAGTGGTTCATCAAATTAAAATGGTAAATCATAGCTCTGTTATATCTCCCTTCACATGTTATGTAGACCACAATGGCCTTCAACAGTTGCTGCCACCTCTCTTCCAGCCAGGAGGATGGTACACTCTTCTTCCACACAACCCCTCTATGTTTAGGCTCTAGATAAGATCTGAACTCCACATCTTTTGGTATGGTAGTCTTAAACCACTTCTCTCCTGTGCTAGGGAGTTCAATTACTTAAGTAATTAGGGCTTCATCTATGTGGAATCCCTCTTTGCCTATGACTACCTTGGATCCATCAAATGAGAGAGAAAATGCCTCAGCCACTTGCTGATGTGAACCTTGTATCTTCTCCCAAAACCTATAGAAGCCAGCATCCTGGAACAATTTACAGACCTCTGGATGTGCCTCCAAATAGCTGATATCTCCCAACTCCTTCTTGAGAGCAGGTCCTCCCTTCTTCATCTTGTTGAATGCCACTCCTGGGTACCTACAAAAATAAGTTTAAGTTCTGTATGACAATGTTTTAGCAGGCTGCTTCTCAGAGATGGATTTCTGGTGGAGAGAAATGCTAAGGTCAAAGGTGAAATGTACTAGAGTTTTGGCACTGATTATGAGGGATTTTGATTTCATGATGGATGCTGAGGTCATAAGGTGATGGATGTAGTTGATCTTCTCGATAATCCTTCCCCAACAATCATATTTCAAATCAACCTGGATATTCGGTGAGATTTTCTGCTGTTCTTTTGGACAGGTGGAAGAAAACTGAAGGTTTCAGATCCTATCAGTCCTTTATCAGTTTTATAAAGAAATCCTTCACTTATTTCCACACGCAGTTATGCAGACTCCCGTCCTTTCTGTGGTTTATCACGCCTTTTACTGATCGTTATCTTGTCGATGGGGTTTGATTTGACCAATTTGTAACCGTTTTTCTCTTTTTCCTTTTCGGTGGTTAACAGTCTTCGGGAATTTGTCTGTAAGCCGCTGAAAAGATGGCTTTCAGTGGCTAATGAAATGATAATTCCTTTTCCCAAACCACCGAAACCATTTTCCTAGTGTCACAGCGAAACCCAGCTTTTGGCGGATAGTGGCCTCGCCGAATATTCCTTTTAACCATTGAAAACCCGTCCTTTCAGTGGCTAATGAACCGTCAGAGCTTTCGCCTAAGCCATCAAAAGCACTTTTTCCCCCACGCCTTTTTTCCTACTTTCGGTGGTTAAATCCTATTTTGAACTGTTCGCTAAGCTACCGAAAGCATCACCTTTCGGTGGCTAATGAGATGTCTGAAGTCTCGCCTAAGCCACCGAAAGTGTTTTTACCATTTACTCGCTCAGGCCCACTTTCGGTGGTTTACCGTTATCCTGTGTTAAACTGTTAGCTGCCGAAACAAATCCTTTCGGTGGCTAATGAGCTATTAAGAACCCCGCCTAAGCCACTGAAAGCTATAACTTCCAAATTTTTCAACCATAGCAAAAACAGATACCTTCAATTTGTTAGTCATCCTCAGATCTTTCATTACATGACTCGAATTCTTCATACTATCAAAAATAAATTTATTTTGAGAGATAACATCTAACTCCTACTTGGGGATGGGAACCTCCCTGTGAGGTCCTAAGAACCCCAGACCAAAATGCCTTTCCCTGAAAACAACTAAAAACTTAACACTATCATTTACTGTTCCATTGGGAATGAAGTTTATTCTGTAAAAAAAACAACCTACTAACTACTAATTTACAATAACAAGGCCTTAGAGCCTCAAATAAAGTAAAGTTTCAGAAAACGCCCATTCACTGGGCCATTAAACACCTCTTCCCCTTCCATATTTTGCAATTTGAAGGTGTTATTCTTATGTACTTGAGCTATCACAAAAGGGCCAATCCATAAAGAGTCAAACTTTCCATGTTTTCCCTTGTCGTGTCTAACAGCATCCTACTGGAGGACCCAATCTCCAAACTGAAGGTTGTCTACTTTTTCCCTTTTGTCAAACATGACCTTTATCCTCTATTAATGGGCTTATGATTTTCCTATCACTTATTCCCTGATTTTCTGCAACTCCACCAAATCCATCATCCTCCTCACCATATCATTTGGTTCATCTTCCTCTTCCTGAAAGAATTTTGCCACTGGCAGAATGAGCGGAATAGGAAAAATGGCCTTAGTACCATAAACTAATTTGAATGGAGAAGTCCCGATAGATCTTTTGTCTGTTACCCTATCACCCCATAAAGCAAACTTAAGCTTAGAATGCCATCTTTTTTTATTTGTCTCCAATAGTTTTCTGATGATCTTGACTAGGATTTTGTTGGATGACTCAGCCATGCCATTGCCTTGAGGATGATAGGATGTGGAATGCACCAACTGAATGCCCATTGACTCACACATTTTCACCAATGCCTCAGCCTTGAAAGATGATGAATTATCAGTCACTAACCTTAATGGGCAGCCAAACCTGCTAAAGATATTCTCATATAAAAACTTCATAATGACCAGATGAGTGGCATTACTGGTGGGTACTGCCTCTATCCATTTGGTAAAGTAGTCTGTGGCTACTAGGATCCATTTATGCCGCCCACTGGAAGATGGATTTATTTCACCTATGAAATCCAGAACCCATTACTGAAAAGGCCCATTCACCACAATAGGCCTAAGGAGAAAGGATTTGAGCTACTGCTTCCCTATAAATCTTTGGCACTGGTCGCAGGCCCTTACAAAAGTACATACATCAACAAAAAGGACTGGATAAGAGTATCCTGCCCTCAAGATATTATGGGCTGTGGTATTCCAATAATGGTGGCCCCCACATGTGATGGAGTGAAAGTGGTGCATTACCTGATCTGATTCTTCCTTATCCAGGCATCTCAACAAAACTCTAGACAGATCTTTCCAGTACAACAGTTTGTCAACTATGCAAAACTTAACAGACTTTAATTTAAGAGCTCGTGCTTGATTAGGAGTGAGATGAGGAGGAACTTCTAATTTCTGCAAAAAATGAATAATACCTGAGTACCACTCACATGAAGATAGGTTTTCAGCCACTGGTGGAATGTCATTCTGATCTTGATCTACTTCTACTGCTACCACAATTTGCAATTTTGCTGATTTGACACAGGTGAAGTTTATCCCCATTAGTTCACAGTTTTCTTTAGCCATGAGTTTGGCCAGACCTAGTCCCTTTACTAGCTTAGTGGGTTTCACCTCTATATCAAACTCAATGAGCTTGGCAATCCACTTAGCTCTCTTTCCATTAATGTCATGCTAAGTCAAAACATTCTTCACAGCAGCTGAAGGGACATAGGGAAGAACTTTTACATGAAGAATGTAAACCCTAAAGGTCTTCAATGACTTGATGAGAGCATAAGCCTGTTTCTCAATTGGATCATACTTCAGCTTAGCATTTCTCAAGGTTTTGCTGAAGAATGCAATTGGATGATCGAGACCCTTATCATCTTTTTGTAACAACACAACTGCCACTGTGTCATAGGATGCAAAAGAGAAGATATAAAAACTCTTGGTATAGTCAAGACTAATCAGGGTTGGGGCCTCCTTGATAGCCTTCTTGATTTCTTCAAAAGAGTTTCTTTTCTAGTCAGTCCATTTTATTTCTGCATCCTTTTTCAGCATGGCTGTTATGTGCTTTACCAGCTCAGAGAAATTAGGGATGAACCTCCTGACAAAGTTTATCTTACCCAAAAAGGACTGAATGTCCCTTTTTGACCTCGGTATGGACAGATTCTGGATTGCTTCCACCCTTACAGGATCAATCTTTACACCTTCAGTTGAGACTATGTGACCTACGAGTTTCCCTTCATTGAGTGCAAACTGGGACTTCTTAGGATTGAGTGATATTTCATGCCTTCTGCACTTCAGAAATACCCTCCTCAAATGCTGCAAATGGTCATGATGGCTGTGAGAGTAAACAGTTAGGTCATCCAAGTATATAAGCACAAATTTATCTTTCAAACCTACAAAAGCTAGGTCCATGGTTCTTTGAAAAGTAGCCCCAACATTCATCAGTCTAGATGAAATTTTAGCATACATGAAAGTGCCCCAGGGGGTGGTAAAAGCAGTCTTCTCTTGGTCATCAGGGTGCACAAAAACTTGGTTGTATCCATAGAAGCCATCCAGGAATGACATGACACTATCCCCTGAGACTCTTTGTAATAGGTGTTCCATCTTGGGTAGTGGATAGTTGTCCTTTTTGGAGCATTTGTTCAGGTTTCTAAAATCCACACACAACCTGATTTCCCCATTATTTTTCCTTACCACTACTAGGTTTGCACTCCATTTGGAATACCTGAGGGAGATTATGATTTTGGATTTGAGGAGCTTATGGATTTATTTTTCAATTACAGGTAGTAGGAGGGGACTGATGGATCTCAGCTTCTGTTTGAAAGGAATGGTGTCCTTTTCCAAAGGAATCATGTGCTGGATGATATTGGTGTCATAGGTTTTCAGGTCACTGTACTCCCAGGAAAAGATATCAGCAAATTATTTTATTAGGCTGCAAAATTTGGACCTCTGATCAACAATCAACTCAGTGGACAAATTTTTCAGTTTTGGATGGCTTTGGCTACCTATGTTTTGCTCTTGGATAGTAGTGTCTTGCTCCTTTTTGGTAGGCTTGAAAGGGATGTCATTATGATAAAAAATCTCTTCCAGAGGTACCAGACCCCGAGGTATATAATTGCTGGGTAATTGGACAATATTCTGATCAACCACTTTATCTTTCAACTTGAGATGTTGGGGTTCATCCTTGTTTAGGTTTTCCTGATCTATATGTATATCAGAGAATTCATCTACTAGCTAAAGGAATTTGCTAAGCTCGTCATCATTCTCAAAAACCTTCCAAAATTTCACATTATCTAGCAGGGAAGGTCTGTACTTGACCTGAACATGATAGCTGAGCTGAGGAGGTAAAGGAGGAACAAACAGACTTGCAGAGACAGCCAGGGAATTAGCCAAGTGATTCAAATCCCTAGGTATATATGACAGCTCAAAAAACATAAAGGAGTCTCTGAGTTTCCATACCTCATCCCTGTAGGCCTTTAGTTTGACATTTTTGGCCTGAAAAAGTGTTGTTGACCTGCTGTATAATAAGGTCAGCATCTCCAAAAATTCTCATGCACATGATCCCCATCTCCTTGGTAGCTTTAACTCCTAGCAGCAAGGCTTCATATTCTGCTATATTGTTAGTGGTTTTAAAATCAAGCTTATAAGACATATGAATATTTTCCTTGGATGGAGAGATCAATACTACACCTGCACCTGCTGAGCTTTGAGTGCTAGCTCCATCAAAATACATGTTCCAGACTGCTGTGGTCATTTCTTCAGGCTGCTAATAGGTGGGCTTAGTGAGCTGGATTGATGTTCGCTGAGAATCATCTATTTGCAGAATGCATGACCCAAAATCAGTGTCTACTGCATAGATGGGGTGGTTTACTGAATTCCTTTCATTACTTATGATGTAGGCAAGCTGAGTCTCTCTATAAAGTCTCTTGGTCTCCCCTCCAAACATGGAGATTGTGGCATATGTAAGGTCCATCTGAAGGGTACCACCTATCCTTTTGATCCATGATCGAGACAGCAAGAGACCAAATTTGGGAGGGATATCAGCCACTACAATGTCCATCATGATGATTTTTGAAGGTAGCTGAGTTAGGTTCACAACCAGGTCTTTGATGAGGCCCAAGCACTTGACCTTTCTGGAGTCAAAGGAGAATAAATCATGGTAGGGTTTTGTAATGCTGAGACCAAGCTCATCCATCACAACCTTTGGCATTAGGTTATGGGAAGCTCCTAAATCCAGTAGACAATTATGAAGGACTTTATCATGGATATTCAAGGATATATAGAAAGGTGGGCATGAGTCCTTTAAGTCTTCAATCATAGGTCCTAGGGTTACAACAGGCTTATCATCTTGCAGACTTAGAAAGTCAGTATCAATATGCATCTTTGGTTGAAGAGAATTCAGTATGGAAGATTTGAATGCATCATTTTTCATTAGCTCGATTAATGGGAAAGGAATCTTCAATTTCTGAATCTCTGAATCAAGGTTAAAAGAATAATGCAGCCTATTAGGAAACCTTACCTCATGTATTGGAGCTTTGAGTTGGAAATGGTCAGGGCTTGATGAAGGTGTTGGTTTTTGCAATGGTTTGGAAATGACAAACATTTTCTTTGGTAAAACAACAACCTTTTTAGCTGGTGCAGCAGGCTGTTTGACAGGAACAACATTCTTCTTAAGAGGAGCAACTATCCTGGACCTCAGATTATACCCCCCTTGACCATCAGCCTGATATATTGCTTCTTCACAGATCTACTCATCAACTAGAGCTTCCTCATATTCTACTTGTGTTAGAAAAGAGTGGTCAACCTCATCTTCCATGTAGTGGATGTGTTCTTCGGCCTCTCCTTCTTCCTTAATGAATTCTTACTCTTCTTCTAGTACAATGTTATGAAATGGAGCTCTAATTCTTTGATAGTCCCCTTGATTCCTTTCCCTTCTGAGGATTTGAGCTGGGGGGTTTCCTCTTCTATAAGGGACAGAATTAGGGTTTCGGGGAACAAAATCATTTGTCCCTTTACCCCTCAGAGGTATCTGTCCTCAGTCCTTTAGCTTAGACATTTCAGCAGTCAGGTTATCTAACAATTTGGTCAT
>LPNX010901459.1:795283-876009 GCA_001517045.1 Pseudotsuga menziesii | reverse complement strand
TGAAATTCTATTGGTTCTTGAATTCCAACTCACAAAAACTTATTTTGGCACGTTTTCTTATAAGGCCCATTTTAGACCCCAAATTTCCTCTAATGTCAATCTTGTTCTCTGATGAAGAAGCCCCAATAGGGTCTGTTGGCTGCTTCTTCCTATCTATCTTTCCTTTGACCTTCTGAGATGCCACAATGTTTGACTCTACCTCTAGGGCAGCATCCTGCATGAGTGATAAGGAGGCATACCTCCTTTCTCTGAGAAATAGGAAGAAATCAAAGTCAAAGGCATTTGCATAAGTTATCCTGGCTGAGGTATTAGTGTGCTTGATTTCAATGGAGATCTTGCTGTACATATTGTTGAACCTCTTGGTGAAGTTGGAGACATAATCCCCATTTTCTCTTTTCATGTTGCTGAACTCTGTGATATAATAGAGGTGGTCTCTCCTCTCTCCCCAATGTTTTAGAAAGATGTCATCTAGGGCTTCAATGCCTGCTACTGATCCAGCAGGCAGTTCGTTGAACCATTTCCTAGCTTAACCATCTAGGCTTTGTACAAAAACCCTAGTCCACACATCTTCCTATTTTATATTAATGTTCTCAGCATAACTGTAAAATGCCTCTAGATGTTCTTCAGCTGTGAAATCTCCCTCTCCTGTACTTAGGCATGTACTTGAGGTAGTCTCCAGTGGGCATGGCCGAGAGAGGGTTAGGCAAATTTAGGGGGCATACCTAGCTACCAGGATCCTTTCCATTTTGGTCAACTGAGGGGCAGCCATATTGGAAATGGGTATGGAAAGGGTGGAGGAAGGTAGTACTGATGTAGGTAGTAGCTGAGAAGGTGGTGGTAAACTTATCCCAGTGGAGTCACCAGGGATTGGATCTTCACAAGCAACAGTGCTTGAAGATGCCCAAACCCTAAAATTTTCTGATGTATTTATAAATTCCTGAGAATTAAGTGTTTCAGTAGAAGAAATATAGCAGAAATATTTCTTGAAATACCTGATGTAGCTTCCTTTGCAACATTGTTGGTCTGCCTTAGTGAAGCCCTACCTCTTCTCAGAATCTCTTCTGGATCTGAAACCGGTGTTTCTGGTGGCCCCTGAGGGTTTGATCTGGTACTTGTTCTTCTTGAAGCCACCTTAATTCAATGGAGTCGCCAGATAGATGATTACAACCATAATAACATCCAAGCTTTGTCTATCATCAAAGCAAGGATCTATGTCATCTCCCAGGGAAGCTGAGCTTTAGTCTCCTCTCCCCGGTAATGGCGCCAATTTGTTATCACTCCAAGAAACTCCTATAGGTTGCAGCTCAAGGATTCTTGGTAACTTACAATGTTTTTGGGGTTTTTCTAAAGTGGATCAAGCCAGGTGACCTATATGACCTTCCACTCTCAAGACATGCATGAAACTCAATCAGGTACAAGGATTTTAGTTACCACTCTTCAGAGGTTGAAAATATGGTGCAGGGATGGAGAACTCGTCATGCTGGTAGATTCATACATAAAACATATGCATTTAAATGGATAAATCATGATAAGGAAAGCACTTATAACTCAAATCACATCAACATGCCAATAGGATGACAGGTATCAGACATTAATCAACTTGAATATAACCTGAATAACACATTCAAGCATAAGCACAGAAAAGACAAAAATGGAAGCTGAACATATGATAACAAAAGAGCTTATATTAGGTCATGAGTAAAATGAGAAGCTTGACAATAGTATTGGTCTACAAGTCCCTGAAGTCAAACCCTTTTAATCAAATAATTCTTAGGATTTATAGCCTTTAAAAAAATACTCAGATCCTGCAAACTTGGATCTGATTTAACAAAAATAAACAAAATAATTGTTTTTTGCAAAATTAGGTTAAAAACCCTAATTAAGTACTAGTCTAACTAACTGTAGAATTCGTTCACTGTATGAACCTTCTGATAACTAAAGTAACTGCTGGAAATCACTGCCATTGGTCCTCTGCTGGTAAAGTCAATGTTTTCCTTTGACAGCTAGCTATTGGTGACCTTTTCTACTGTTATGTCATAATAAAACTGAAATAGACCTTTCCTGATGCTTTCTTCTGCGTCCTTCATCTTTATACTTTGTCCTCGAGCCATCCTTATTCGCCCAAAACTGTGCATGTCAAAAATCAATCCTATGCCTCTTTATGCTTTCAGTGGTTAAGAGGCCAAAATATTGGAATGGTTAGCTGTCGAAAGCGACTCTTTCGGTGGCTAATGAACTACCCTGGCATCTTCCTAAGCCACCGAAATCCCTGTTTTCCAAAAATTCTTAGGTTTCTTTCAAAAATGTTCTTTTAAGTTTGTCTGCTCAGCTTTCTTCTTCAGCAGGCTCTGTGCTAAGAGGGTTAAAAACAACCTGGCTTGTTTCTGGAGGCTGAAGATTAACTGTAGCTTCAGCTAGGGTTTCCAACGTGGGGTGGCTTCTAGGGTTTTCCTTGGCCTCCTTCAGCTACAGTCTCTGAAGCCTAATCATCCTATACAATCTAGTATTGTCTTTTAGGTACCTTGTATTCAGTCTCTTTAAGAAAATATACCTTTCTCTCTGCTCTAGGTAATACTTATGTAGCAGCTTGTTCCTACTGGTCAACGCATCATTATTTTTCTTTATTTCCCTTTCCAAAATCTCCATCTCATACACTTGCCTCAGCAATTGATTTATCCTTTGAGTCTTTGGCTTAATGGAGGAAGCCTTCTCTACTGGTTCCTCTTGCTCTTTTGGTGTAGGGGATGGTAGTTCTTTATTCACTGCTACAATATGCAAAGCTAGGTCTGCACCTTCCTCTTGTTCCTTTTCTGAATCTAAGTAGGGCAATGTTATCACATATATAGTAGCCGAGCTACCATATTCTATTTTTTAGACGCAATACATTTTTTAGCCAGATCTCTTACATATGAGATGCTGAGATGAGCACTTTTATGGATCGTGATTATATTTGTGGACTATTGAGCTCTCCCATGTCAGGACTCAGTCTCAAGACACTCAGATTTGAGGACCGATGTAGCCATTTATGTCATTTAAGAGCAGTAGTGGATGCCCAGTGTTATATCAGTACTTTCTCATTAGATAGATGGTGTTTCAGATGGATTATATTGCATGGATATGACTCAACATTTTATGTTGTGTTATGGTTATTATTGCTCTTAAACTGATCCTTGTGACATGTATTGACTTGTGGTATCATGATCTGGCGGTCATAATTATATGGACTTGGTTGTATCTTATACTATATATTGATGTCCTTACTTTGACTTTGAAGTTCTTGATTTATACTCATTGGTTTTACCCTCCTTAGGGAGAATAGAGGTAGTCATTCCCACCATTGTTTTGGCTTGCTAGTGTTGGCTCCATCATTCATTGTCTTCACCCATCCATTACCTTCGAGTTTAATTTTCAACCCGACTGACTTCTTGACTTATGGCATGGAGGATATTTTTCCTCGCTAGAACCTTTGTTGGACAAGCCTCCCTGTTTACATTATGTCTCGGCTCTGAGTTGGTGGTAGAAATTGCCTTGGTAAGTTGGATAGTATGCCTAAATCATTTTGGTCGGTTGTCCCGATGTTTGGCACTGTGCAGAATTCCCCCCAGTCACTTGAGATGTTGTTGGCTAAAACTAAAATCTCATGTACTACCTATGTTGAAATTATTGAATATATGCCCATGAAAAATGAAAATTATAAAATTGTGTTTCTTAACATATGTAAAGAGGGCAAGAGCAATGACGTGCTAAAATACTCCTTGAAGAGTATAAGAAAAGGTCCAAAAAAGCAATGTATTAAAATGTGCTCTATCCAAAAAATTGCTTACCTTATTAAAAATAAATATGTCCCAAATGAAAGCTACGATTCGTTGTGCTTTTAAGCACTGGTGAAGTCCCAAAAGGGTCATATAGGCCAAAAATGCCATGGAATAAAGTGTGATCCTAATGAACTTAGATCAAGTTTGATGTAGACATGATGCCTAAGTTGAATAAGCACTCTCTAAACAACTCACCCATCTGTGAGGGACTGCCATTCCTTGTGTTGTTGTTTGTCCAGCATTGGTTATAGTGAGTTTTCCCTTTCCATATCCGAAGTGTCATGATGTTGAGTAGGAAGGCATCCTTTTCCTTAGCCTTGTCAATTTCATTCTTCACCCTTCATTAGCAAAATGACTACAACTATGAAGTGAGTATAGTCCTAAAAGTCTAAGTCTGAGTAATAATAAATAAAGCCTTATATATGTATTTGTTGATGTACCGCCAGTGAAATGATTGCTAATTGTTGTGATTGTTTCTTGAATGAGTTGTAGAGCATGTCTTAGCCTTTTAACACTTGCAGCAGATGGATGATAGTCTGAGTTATTATTGGTGTCCGATCATTTACAGAGGGTTATAATGTTTATTGGATATGGTTGATGATCAGATAGAGACCTATGAGGGTTATGAGTATACACCTTAGATGGATTTGGACTCTCTGAGTCTAATGAGACAGTTTATTTCCAGTTCTGGGAACTTGCAGATATGATCAGGCTCATTCTGCCTTTCTAATGCAGTTTTTCTTCACAGGTTGATATGTCTAAGAAGGGAGATGTTTTCATTAGAGAGAATTTGAGGTAAAAAATGGGCCTCAAAAGGACCAAAATGTACTATAAAAATCAACCAATTACATTCTAGTAGATGACATCATCCCCCATGGTTGAGGTGGCATTGCATGAGTTAAGAATGCTTATTTGTCACATTTTCTATGGTGGATGAAAACCCATAGTTAACCAAGGTAGTGGTACAAGTACTTTTAAGCCATAAAGTGAAGTACTCACAATAAAAGTCATTTCACACTTTCTCATAAAATAATATTATTGTGATGTTTTTCCTTGTCAAATGAATGATGATGATCATTTATCCTCAGTTGAATGTAATGAACAATCTCAAGAAGAACAACCACATGATGATGATATACTAGTGAGCGAGGTTGACCTAGAACCTTCTTTGTCACATTTGTCGAATTGGAATCTGTGTCCAAATAATCATCAAGAGCCTCCAAGGAATGATTCTTGTAATGCTGTTGCTATTCCCCGTCATACTTTTGATCAAGGTGATTTGGTAGAGGAGATTAATCATAGTGAGTCTATTTCTTGGGAGGTTAGTTTCAATCTTGCCAATTTCTCTAGAAAATGTCCCATATCACATGCAAGATTGGTGTTAACATCTTTAGGTGATACAAATCAGGTCTTAATTTGTCAATCCACCCTCCCATCCTAGCTCTTGATGTCCTTCTCTTTGGTATCATGCAGTACAGATTCTAGAAAGTGCCAACTGGTCAATGGTAAAGCATTTTATCTCCTTTCATCCTTGGTGCATAATGTTTTCAACTTTTATAATTTCTTTGATTGGGTGAATGAAAAGCTCTATAAAGACCAATTCCATATTTTCTCATTTTATAAACAACAAATGGGGCTAATCTCAATTTTTGGTTTAAAGATTTCTAATTTGTCCATATTTTGTTTCACCATTGATCATGATATGAGTATGATTGAGTGTGCTAACCAGAAAGAGGAGGGAAGCAATGATGGCCTAGGGGGGATGAATCATGTATCGTATTCTTTTTCATCAAATTTAAACTTGCATAAATTTTATGATCTTATCGATCTATGGGTAGAAGAAGTTTGCAACAAGCAATCTCATCCCTGGCATGATTTCATTTCTTTTCATCCATGTCTTTCTTTAATTTTCAAACAACAAGTTATAATGGCTTCAATTTTCATTCACATTGCTCACAAGCCATCTTTGATTTGTTGTATCATTAATTGTAAAGAAAGCACAATAGGTTCGTTCAGCAAGTGGTTGCATTGGATTTATGATTTTACCTAACACTTGTCTAAACTGGTTAAAGTAGGGTAGGTAGGATTAAATAAGGCTTTCCCGGCAGTAGTGTAGAACTTTGCTTTGTTGTCTGAAGCTCACCTTTGAAGCTCTTAGCATAATTTTGTTATCCTGCGAAATAAAGAATCAAACTTTTATTGAAAAGTTATGGTTATAGATTAGATTTATTTTCTGCTTTTCAGTTTCATGCATCTTTATTTTCAGTATTTATATATTTTCCACATATTGTTCTGACTACCGGTTTGTGAGTTTGGTAGAGCTCTGGACATGTTGTAGGTAGTCAGGTCCATTCTTGGTAGCAGTTGCAGAGCTGGATGGATTGATCAAGGATGTGAGAAGCAGAGTGCGAGTAACAGGGATTCTAAGGTTCTCAAGTGCTCTTTTTAGCAGAGCACTTGTCCCAGTTGGAGCCAGATGTTATCACATATATAGTAGCCGGGCTACCATATTCTATTTTTCAGACGCAATAAATTTTTCAGCCAGATCTCTTACATATGAGATGTTGAGATGAGCACTTTTATGGATCATGATTATATTTGTGGACTATTGAACTCTCCCATGTCAGGACTAAGTCTTAGGACACTCAGATTTGAGGACCGATGTAGCCATTTATGTCATTTCAGAGCAGTAGTGGATGCCCAATGTTATATTAGTACTTTCTCATTGGATAGATGGATTATATTGCATGGATATGACTCAACATTTTATATTTTGTTATGGTTATTATTGCTCTTATACTGATCCTTGTGACATGTATTGACTTGTGGTATCATGATCTAGCGGTCATAATTATATGGACTTGGTTGTGTCTTATATTATGTATTGATGTCCTTACTTTGACTTTGAAGTTCTTGATTTATACTCATTGGTTTTACCCTCCTTAGGGAGAATAGAGGTAGTCATTCCCAACATTGTTTTGGATTGATAGTGTTGGCTCCATCATTCATTGTCTTCACCCATCCATTACCTTCGAGTTTATTTTTCAACCCGACTGACTTCTTGACTTATGGCACGGAGGACCTTTTTCCCCGCTAGAACATTTGTTGGACAAGCCTCCCTGTTTATATTGTGTCTCGGCTCTGATTTGATGGCAGAACTTGCCTTGGTAAGTTGGATAGTATGCCTAAATCATTTTGGTCGGTTGTCCTGATGTTTGGCACTGTGCGGAATTCCCCCCAGTCACTTGAGATGTTGTTGGCTAAACCTAAAAGCTCATGTACTACCTATGTTGAAATTATTGAATATACGCCCATGAAAAATGAAAATTATAAAACTATGTTTCTTAACATATGCAAAGAGGGAAAGAGCTATGAAGTGCTAAAATACTCCTTGAAGAGTATAAGAAAAGGTCCAAAAAAGCAATGTATTAAAATGTGCTCTATCCAAAAAATTGCCGACCTTATTAAAAATAAATATGTCCTAGATGAAAGTTGTGACTAGCTGTGCTTTAAAGCACTGGTGAATTCCCAAAAGGGTTATATAGGCCAAAAAGGCCATGGAATAAAGTGTGATCCTAATGAACTTGGATCAATTTTGATGTAGACATGATGCCTAAGTTGAATAAGCACTCTCTAAACAACTCACCCATCTGTGAGGCACTGCCATTCCTTGTGTTGTTGGTTGTCGAGCATTGGTTATAGTGAGTTTTCCCTTTCCATATATGAAGTGTCATGATGTTGAGTAGGAAGTAATCCTTTGCCTTAGCCTTGTTAATTTCATCCTTCACCCTTCACTAGAAAAATGACTACAGCTATGAAGTGAGTATAGTCCTAAAATTCTAAGTCTGAGTAATAATAAATAAAGCCTTATATATGTATTTGTTGATGTACCGCCAGTGAAATGATTGCTACTTGTTGTGATTGTTGCTTGAATGAGTTGTAGAGCATGTCTTAGCATTTTAACACTTGTAGTAGATGGATGATAGTCTGAATTATTATTGGTGTCTGATCATTTACAGAGGGTTATATTGTTTATTAAATATGGTTTATGATCAGATAGAGACCTATGAGGGGTATGAGTATACACCTTAGATGGATTTGGACTCTATGAGTCTAATGAGATAGTTTATTTCCAGTTTCGGGCACTTGCAGATATGATCAGGTTCAGTCTGCCTTTCTGATGCAGTTTTTCTTCACAGGTTGATATGTCTGAGTAGGGAGATGTTTTAGTTGGATCTCCTAGGGTGTTGTATGGAACATAGGGGTGTAGCCACTTGTTTGTACCATAGTACCCCCATCCCAGAGAGCCTGGTGGGCTCAGTTTGACAACACAAACACCCTAGGAGGTTGTTTTGGCAGGTTCACGTTTCTCGAGGCAGATTAAAAAATGATTAAATGGCTATTGAAGAAATCGATTTGGGATACTGAGGAAAGGAAATGACATGGGATGAGTCATGATGATGAGAGTGATTTCCACCACACCTTCTCCAGCAGTTGCAGCTCCTGATTGGGCCCACACCTATTTTTTGGGCATTTTTTATTATTTTCTGGAGCTCTTTTTGGAGGCTCACGATTTCCTCGAGGCACAAAAGTCAAAGAATTAAATTGTTATATTAGTTATTGTGCCATGGGGACACCCAAAGAGAGTTAGTTAAACATTCCTTTGACCCACCATGTGCATTCATTTATTTCTTGTTGAGTGGGTTAGTCCACTTTGATAAATTATGGTTATATTGATCCATGTATTGTATGTTGAGCTCATCTCAACCATTGATTAGAACATTTCATCTTTTAATCTTAGCAACTCATTTTGAAAGTGGTTATGATTTGGTTATGATTGAGGTATTCTCATTTCTATTTAAAGGAGAGAGCTTCTCATTTGTAAGGGGTCTTTGGCGCTTGGATCTGAATAATAGAAAGACTTTTTCTATGGAAATTTTTCTGGATTTGCTTTGCATCGAATGTGCTCAAATGGTGATTAGCTTGTCTTCAGCTTACTAGCATCGTGGAAATTCTCGTGAGATCTTTTTTTTGTGTGGCTATCATTGTTTTGTCTACAGGAGGGCGTTTTGGCTGGAGCATTTTTGTAGGGGGACTTCAAATCGCTCGGTTCTCTTCGTCTTGGGTCAGGGGGTTTTCATTGGTTTCATTGCGATTTATGATTACTTCATTCTACTGTCTCATAGCATTCAGTTTCTTTATTTTTTATGTGCAAATCTGATATGGTTGACGTTTGCTCATGTAGGGTAGGTGGTGCTTTGATGGCTTGGAGCTTGCATATGCCATAGAAATCACGGGGATCTTCCAGGATTGATCGGGATAGCTAGGATCATCAATGTTACAGACTTCTACAAGATTATCTAGGTAAGATCCAAAGGTAAGTTCTTCTTTTCTGATCTTATTCCATTGTACCTTGCTGAAATTTAACTATTTTTCTGAAAAACTCCCAAACCATAAAAACCTAAAAAATCAAATAATCAAGGAACCGTTTGATATTTTTCCAAACCATTTCTAGGTTTCATATATCGGGCCTCCCCCTAACTGAATCAACTGGAACGCTGGTCAAATTCCTCATAGATTGACCTAGATCTGATTTTTCAACAGAAAACTGCATAACCCCCCACTGAAAAAATTGACCTGCTAGGGTTTTTGAGTTTTTCTAATTTTTGACTTCACAGATGGATAGATCAGGTCTTAGGCAGTCCAAATAGACTCCAACACTATCAAGAGGCTCAACAGTTTGACCGGGATCTGAAAAATACATTGAAACTACCCTAGCGCCCTCACTGAAAATTTGCCTTTTTCGGAAGTAGGTTTTTTCTGAAATCTGACATGATAGGCCGATAGATCAGGTCCCAAGAATCCCAGAACACCCTCAACGCTTGGCTAATTCATCCTGGTTTGACCTAGATCTAAAAAAATTAGTTTTCAACCTCCTAGCCCCTTATCAGATTTTGACTTTTCTAGATCTGATTTTCCTGCTATTTTCCTGATTTGGGCTTGTAGATCAGGTCTCCCTGATCTCTTCTTATCCTCAACGCTGAGCCATTAGCCTCCTGGTGACCTTGAAACTGCAGATCTGTCCTCCCAAGCCCTAGCGCTAGTCATCCATTGAGCTGGGTTTCCTGTTCCTTAGCGTTTCCAGACCAACTGCTTTCTGGTTCGTAGATCAAGGTGTCTCCCAGGTGGGTTTTTTGAAACGTTGGTTTATTGTTTACTCCATTGCCCAATGCACACAAAGAACTGATCTCCTAGCTAGCGCCGCCCTTAGGCTCTTAGCCTTTTCCCTTTACCAACATTTATTGATAACTCAAATACCTTTCATTGAGTCTGATTTCTAGGTACTAGATAGTCCCAACTCTGTCCTTATTTACCCTGTTATAGTTACGTTTCCAAAGACAGTGGTCACCTCCACCAGTTGCTAGTACCTAAACCCTAGAGCTAGGGTTTCCATTCACCTTGCACCTTAATTACCCTGAAGTCCCATATGATCTTCTTATGGTGTCTAGGTCTGATCTCTCCTGTCAGGAGCAGATCCGGGTCTCCCCCATTGTTGTCCTGGACTAGGATAACCTAAAGTGAAGGCTGCCTTGATTGGCGTGACAACCATCCATTTGGGAGTCTAGGAAGTCGTGGTTCCACCCCTTAGTTGCTTTCCCCTCTACCATCCATCCTGGATCCACCTCAAGTAGGCAATTACAAGGCCGGTGATAACATTTTGGCGCTGTTGCTGGGGAAGGTAGAGGCCTACCTTGGTCCGACATTTATCCTTAGGCTCTCCTCTCGTTCTCTTTGCCACATCTTGGAGCCCTTGCCGGGGAGGTAGAGGCCTACCTTGGTTCAACATACCTCACCTTTCCCTACGACATATCTTTTTCGGTGAATTACTAGTGTGGTTCACCTGGCGACTCCACCCCACGACTCCACTGAGGATCATGCTCAACATATTAATCTTAAGTTCTTAGAGCATACCATAAATCATAATGAATTTGGATGTATTTTTGAAGCACTTGAAGGAAGTAACCAAGAACATGATTGAAACTAACAGACAAATAAGTGAAAGGAATAGATGGAGGTCAGACTACGGGTATGAGGATGATATCAAGCATGATTATGGGTATGAATCTAGTTATCACAATCTTTGTGATACCCACCAGCTTCCTCACCCATGCAATAAAGACTTCCTGACCATCCCGAGTGGACATGTAAGTCAACATGAACCTAGAGGTCATTCCCAGTCAAAGCCTTATAGCCAAGTAACCAAAGTTGTTAAAAAGAAAGACAAATGGTCTCCTTTTGACTTTTCTGAAATACCGGGAGCACCTCATCCTATGCCAAATGATTACACTAGGAGGATTCCCCGGTTCAATGGAAATAAAGATATATCTATTGAAATCCATTTGGACATCCTCTGGGATTACATGGAATCTAGAGGTGTAGACAATGAAGATGTTTATATGTGAGCCTTAGGAGAATCCTTGCAAGGGGATGTTCAATTATGGTTTGATCATTTAGCACCAGGATCTGTCACCAGGTATGACATGTTCATAGATTTGTTAATTGATAGTTGGAGTAGGAACACTGATGATTCTTTAGAGTGTGAATATAGCAATGATTATAATTACTATATTGGTGAAGTGCTTTCTCAATTGGATCATCCCTCTCCTGATATGTTTCAAATTATGAGTGTGCCTGCAATCCATAAGAATGTTACAGAGTACTTTAAGGATAATGTTTCAAAACCCCATGCTGAAATTAAGAAGGATATCAATCAAATCATACAAGATACTTTTTTATTATTACTTGAAGCAGTCATAGAGCAAATCCTAGATTTGATCTGTGGAAGAGAACCTGATCACCATCAAGAAGTATCCATAGTGGAGCCTTCCATTTGTGAGTCCATTAAAGAGCGTTTAGAAGAGGAACTCCATAGTCATTGCCTAATAGATGATAATTTGAGTCAGTATCCAACCTATCCGAATTTGGATTCAGACCTTGATCATATCACTGCAGAAGAATAAAAGGTTGAAATTAATAAAACTTCCGGTCATATTGTAGTTGAGTACCAAGTTTGTGAGGACAGAAATGAACATGGTAATGTTTTTCCTTGTCAAATGAATGATGATGATCATTTATCCTTAGTTGGATGTAATGAACAATCTCAAGATGAACAACCACATGATGATGATATACTAGTGAGCGAGGTTGACCTAGAACCTTCTTTGTCACATCTGTCGAACTGGAATCTGTGTCCGAATAATCATCAAGAGCCTCCAAGGAATGATTCTTGTAATGCTGCTGCTATTCCACCTCATACTTTTGATCAAGGTGATTTGGTAGAGGAGATTAATCATAGTGAGTCTATTTCTTGGGAGGTTAGTTTCAATCTTTCCAATTTATCTAGAAAATGTCCCATATCACATGCAATATTGGTGTTAACATCTTTAGGTGATGCAAATCAAGTCTTAATTTGTCAATCCACCCTCCCATCCCAGCTCTTGATGTCCTTCTCTTTGGTATCATGCAGTACAGATTCTAGAAAGTGCCAACTGGTCAATGGTAAAGCATTTTATCTCCTTTCATCCTTGGTGCATAATGTTTTCAATTTTTATAATTTCTTTGATTGGGTGAATGAAAATATCTATAAATACCAATTCCATATTTTCTCATTTTATGAACAACAAATGGGGTTAATCTCAATTTCTGGTTTAAAGATTTCTAGTTTGTCCATATTTTGTTTCACCATTGATCATGATATGAGTATGATTGAGTGTGCTAACCAGAAAGAGGAGGGAAGCAATGATGGCCTAAGGGGGATGAATCATGTATCGTATTCTTTGTCATCAAATTTAAACTTGCATAAATTTTATGATCCTATCGATTTATGGGTAGAAGAAGTTTGCAACAATCAATATCATCCCTAGAATATGATTCCCTGTTGATGTCCTATACACATCCCCTTCCTCAATTTTATAATTCGAGTGGGTTTCTATATATTTGGGAGGCCATTCTGGAAATTACCCGGGGGGGGAGGGGGGGGGGTTGAGCCCTAAAATTACTAATAAAATCATCTATCTTGTTCAAAATTTAGTACAAACTTGTAGAAGTGATTGGAGGGCCATAATACATATCTGAACATAATAATTAAGTTATTATATCATTCATACACCTTCTCTGAATATTTTGGAGCAATTGGGCCAATTTGGAGACTAAGACACGAAGACTAGTTAAGAGCAAAAATTGTGAAAAATTGGAAAATTGGGAATTTTAGTAAAAATTAAAAAAAGGGACATTAAAACACCCAAATACATTGAACAATAGTATAATAGGTGGAAAAAACTAAGGCAGTGGAAAGACCATTCCGTGCAGAGTTACAACGACAAGTTCTATCGACTCATGGCGAGACTTGGCGTTCAAGAAGAAGATAAATTGATTATTATGAAGTATGCCAACTGATTGTCCCAATAAATTCAGTAAGAGATGGATTTTTTGACTATTAGTATGCTTGCAGATGCATTTCACTATGCCAGTAATATTAAAGCTAAACAAAAAGTCAAATCACATTTTACGACCAAGCCGACAGGTTGAACATCCGAGAAGAAGTCACCCGTCGACTCTGACAAGTTAAGAAACCCTTCTCACCCGACCTTGCTAAAGCAATATCATGGAAAAAACAATCTCAAAAAGAGAAAAGGGAACGTAGAAAATAGCCCCCTACCAGGAAATGGTGTGATTACCACAACTCGTCATGGCATAATACATCTGAATGCAAGGCTCGAAAGACATTTTTGGAAAAATTATCTACATCCGACTTGTCCGACAAAACTTTGGTAGAATATAACCGAGAAGCATCGACCCTTTTGACATCAACATCGACCACTCCAACATCCTCTACTATCGTCGACGAGGAGGAACAAGCGTGCCTATTCCATACACAAATATGGGTTCAAAACAATCCATTGCATCTAATTGTGGATAATGGTAGCCAAAACAACTTCATTTCTAAAGATCTCGTGAAGAAACTAGGTCTTGTCACCACTCCACATCCTCAATCTTATAATATCGATTGGATGAAGGATTTGCAAGAACTGAGAATCACCCAATAATGCAGACTCACCTACTTCATTAAGTCTTTTGAAGATGAAGTACTCTGTGATGTGGCACCGCTTTCTATAGACGACGCCCTGTTTGGGAAACATTACTTATGGGATCGACATGGAGGTTATCAATCATGACCTCATAAGGTGATTGTCAAAGTAAGAAACCAATGGTATGGCATACCAAAGCGATGACTTACACCAACGATTGTGATGGTATTTTCCAAACAGACAAAGAGCTCATCAATCATGCTCACAAATTTGCATTGATCATGATTAAGCCTCAACAACTAGTCAACTCACCAACCAGTGCATCTCCCGACAACAACAATATATCGACAACATTCTTGAAGAATACCAGAATGTATTTCAAGAGACAAATGGAGTACCTCTACATTTCCAGGTAAAACACTCCATTGAACTTGTTCCTGGTTCTTCAATACCCAACACATTTGTTTATAGAAGATCTATTATCGAGAATGAATAAATTCGTAGACATATTCAAGACTTGATCAACGAAGGTCACATCCGCCCAACTCTTCTCCTTGTGGAAGTCCAGTCGTCCTCGTTCCAAAGAAAGATGGGACTTTGTGCATGTGCATTGAGTATCGAGATCTCAACAATATTTCAATGAAGAACAATTACCCTCTTCCAAGGATAGACGAACTCATCGATTTTATGAAAGGTGATAATTTCTTTAATAAGCTCGACCTCAAGTCGAGATACCATCAAATTCCGATCAATCCCACCGATGTATGGAAAACTGGTTTCAAAACCAAGGAAGGATTGTTTGAATGGTTAGTCATGCCTTTCGTCTTAACCAATGCACTTGTGACCTTCCTGCGACATATGGTTGTTATTCTTCAACCTTTCATCGACAAGTGTGTCATTGTCTACCAAGATGATATCTTGATTTTCAGTCGATCATGGAAGAACATGTCTGAAAAATTCGACAAGTTCTCGACACTCTTCGACAACATCGACTCTATTTGGACATGGACAAATTCTCATTTACGACGAACATCATCAAATATTTGGGGTATGCAATTGAATTTGAAAGAATTTACGTCAATCCAAACGAGGTACAAATCCTCAAATATTGGCCCATTCCTCAAAACATTCATGAACTAAGAAGTTTTCTTGGTTTGGCAAATTTTTATCGACGATTCATACTCAGATTTAGTCACATAACCTGGCCTTTCAATCAATTGACTAAGGGAAATGGGAAAAGTGTCTTCAAATGGGAATCAAAACAACAACAAGATTTTGAGAAGCTCAAACATAAGATTTGTATTGCACTAGTACTTGTGTTACCTGATTTGCATCAACCTTTTGAGATTGAGACATACACATCAAACCATGCTTTGGGTGTGGTGATCACTTAGTCTGGTCACCCAGTCGCTTTTCATTCTAAAACTTTCAATGCCATCGTCAGAAGGTATTCGACGCATGAAAAGGAATTGTATTCCATTGTGCAAGCCATTAAGCAATGAAGACATTACATCCTTGGGAATGAAACAATAATCCTTACTGACCACAAGCCCTTACAGTTCACCCTGTCCCAGTCGAAGTTACAAACAACTTGACAACTCAAGTGGATTAATTACTTACAACAATTTCAATTGGTAATTAAGAATCAGAAAGGTAAAGCCAATGCTGCAACCAATTGTCTTAGTCTACCACCCATTACTCTAATTTTCACTGTGATGAGGATGCAGGCATATGACACCACTACTTGGCCTCAATTGTATTCGGTAGACTACAATTTTTCTGCAATTTATTGACAAATTCAAACCGAATCGTCATCCACTACTGCTTAATTCTTGAAAGATACCTTGCTATACAAGCTTGGACAACTTTGTGTACCGACAAAAGCTCATTTGGGACGTGCATTGTGTACTGACAAAAGCTTTTAGCCTTCACTTAAATCTAATGTCAACAAGTACATTTGATCATGTGTGGTTTCTACTATTGCTAAACCACCAAATCGATGAAAAGGACTATACACGCCTTTTCCAGTTCCTATTCGATCATGGGAATATATTTCTATGGACTACTTGACGAGATATTCTACTACCTAACATCAACATGACGTGATTTTAGTAGTAGTTGACATTTTTTCCAAGATGACTATTCTAATTCCATGCAAGAATACTAAGATAACACACCAGACTACTCAACTATTCTTAGAACATGTTTGGAAAAATTGTGGCCTTCCGATGACCATCATTTCCAACAGAGGCTCTCTGGCAACAACTAGAAACAAATCTCTCTTTATCAACAACTTTTCATCCTCAGAGAGACAGACATGAGACGGAAGTTGTGAATCGCTTGGTAGTATAACTGCTTTTAATGTACAACCACAAGCATCGTTGGACATGGGGTTAAAGTATCCCATACATACAACATAGTTACAATCATGCTCAACATAGCTATATGGGAAAGAGTCCATTCTTGATCTGTTATGGATTTCGACCTTCAGCACCAACCAACTTGCTCAGTTCATTGACACAGTCGAACGACACTGACGAGAATTTGAAAAAGCATTGAAGTTTTGACACCAAATCTACAACATCCAGAAACAAGCACAATAAATGTTGCAACAAGCTAATGTGGAAGCTGATTCCCGACATGACAAACATAATATTCCTCATTCATTTCAAATTGGGGATCATGTTTTGTTGCATCTCAAGAAGAAACGCTTCTCTGGTCCATTCACAAAGTTGAAGCCTTCACGATATGGTTCATACGGTATCCTTAAGCATATTGTAGAAAATGCTTTCCAGCTCTACATTACTTCATGCTTGGGTCTACATCCAATATTTAATGTGGATCTACTTTGACCATACCATGCACCACTATTGGAACATAATGACTTGCATATAACAGAACCTGAATACATCCATATAGATGTTCAAGATCCTCTTCCTTGAGACACCATTGCGGGATGACACATACACCATATAAGGCCAAACACAATTCCTTTGTTTCAGGTGGCTAAACTGGGTATCTCCCATCACAAGGAAAGTGCTACTCTGCTACTGAACTCACCAACAAGTTTCCTCACTTGTACGAGAAAACAATGGGGACCATTGTTTCTTAAGAAAGGAGGAATCATCCACCCAACAATTGGCATTGTTTGTCGACTTTTACAGGTTCAACATCAACTTCGACAAGTTGAAACCTTGATAGGTTTAGTATCTTGACATGCATCATCGACACCAGAAATCGATGTGACAACGACAGATTTTATCTCTGTCTTCCAGTCGTTTGTAACGGTTGAAATTCCAAACCATTCCAAATTCTTTGTAACTGAACGCAATGGGTAGAAAACCCAAGCGTTTTCAACACTCTATACAAACATGTATACTATTGTAATATACAAGCAGATTAATGTGCATCATACATCAATAATGAAATAACAGAGATTGATTCGAACTCTTGCATTTTTTTCTATGTGTGTGTAGTGTATTTCCTGCTTTGCTCATTCTTAATATGCTTCTGCCATAACCATGCTTGATTCATTCAATTGAACTAGTGTCCCCATCATGTGCCTGGGAACCCAGATCAATGACACCATCAAGAACTATTTATTTTTCCATGGGATGACAAAACCCCAAGTCCAAATTGAAAGTGCATCATTCCAAATGCTTGTTGAAACCTATAAGAGTATTTCCAATAAGAAAATAAAATCCCTTTGTGCATCCATGTCATGTTATCTATCCTCTTGAATAAAATGGAACCTCCGAGTCCCACCATTCATATTTAATGCATCAAATATCATCCATGGACATTTTTCGTTACTTATCATCAAACTGGAAGGAAAATAATGCATCAATCAACCTCCTATCATAGAAATCAAAACTCTTGCCTTCTCTTGATCTCAACTTTTTCATGCATCCATCCATCCAATAAATAATGAATCAACATCTTTGTTGGCTGATCCAAGTATAGTCAATGCATCTACCTCCTCCAAAATCATGTTCCCCTTCAATGTAGGAAACCCATAATCCTCCTTGTACCAAGCTAGTGCTTGGCCAATATTCTCCATGACAATATATTCTTAATGCACATGCCATTCAAATTGATCTTATTTTTCACATGATGGATCATGGAATGAAGTGCTAGTTAGTATTCTTCCAAGGCAAGCAAGACTAGTATGTCCTTGGATCTCCATCTCCACTATGTACTCACCTATCCAATTCATGGAAAAATAAGTATCTTTGCTTGCAGATATGAATAGTATGTCCTCTTGAATGTACTTATTAAACAAGACAAGTGTTTGGCCAAGATATTCTATGGAATATCCCTTCACCAACACTTGCAAATAAAAACTTTCCTCAGGTTCATCCTCCACATGAAGTTTCTCCATCATACTCAATGCATTTCCTTCCATGCAAGATCAAAGGTGTGGTACATTCAAATTCTTTTGAAGTTGTTAGATCTGCAACTTTGACTCTTAGAGAGCCTTTTGGGTGCTCTCCAAAGAAACAAAGGCAACCTCCAATTTGCTACCAAGAATTTATGTTTCATCTTCCTCTCTTATGAATGCATAATGGTATGTTTTGGTCACCTCAAGAAGACGATTCCTATTTGAGAGCAAGTTCATGTAGCTTTCCTTCATCTTGGTCACTGCTTCTTTGAGAGTTTCAAAATATCCCAAGAAAGCTTCTCCTTCCAATCCTTCTTCTGAATCTCTCCAACAACATCTTGACACCAAGGAATTGGCATCAACAAAAAGTTCCTTGGATTTTATGAGTTTCTCTTCACCCTCCTTTAGTAGTCCACCCAAATGGTGTGGCTCACAAAGAGGATCCTTCAAAATATAGTCTTCTTCCAAGGGCTGAAACCTTGGGATATCTTCTTCATCCTTCCCATGAATATGACTTGGAAAATCATTCTATTCTTCTTTGAGGTCCAATGAAATACCCATATCTAATCTATATGGTTCATTCTCTTCCAAACCCTCATGTGGCTGAGAAGAGTCTAGCATTTCAACCTATTCTTCTTCTTCTTCTTCTTCTTCTTCTTATTCTTTTCTTTGAGAGGTGGATTTGAAATAAACTTATTCGAAAAATTTATTTGATACTTTCCTGGTAGATGAACCAATGAATATTCTTTCTATGCATGACAGGGTCTCTATAATATGCTGAAAAGGACACTCAAACTCCTTGTCATCCATGCTGGATGTTTCATTGTCTCTTTGGATATTTCCTTAAAGGATTATGGTCCATAGGTGAAAAGTACCATGATTTGATACCATTGTAGTATCCCAAACCTGAAAATAAGAGATACTAACTCCAAAATCAAAATCCAAAACAAAAAGATCGAAACTAGGTACAATTTCTAGCTTTTGGAGGTTAAAAACTAGATGTTTCCAAAACAATCCAAATGGCTCCCAAGGGTCACGATTTTCACATATGAAGCTATGTATGGGGTCTGTAGCACCCCTACTAACATGTATGGAACTTATATAGGTATTTGGAAATACCTTTCCTTGACAAATGGCACATTCTCTGAGTGCATCACACCTAGGCAGACCACCTTTGGATCAACCAAAGGACCAGAGGAAATTTCCCCAGGAATTATGTGGAACTAAATGGATTCTAGTGCACATTTAAAGACAAATAGTATGCAATAGGGTCATGGAAATTTCATATATAAAGGCACAAGGGTTTGGATGCAAGAGAAGCAATACGAAAAGCTCAGTTTTTGGGAAGGGGAAGATTGCCTATTTCCAAGCCAATTTGAATGGTACTAGAGGGGCACGATATTTGGATTAGATGATGGGGATAGGATATTTAATGCCCTACCAACCTGAAACAACTTAAATATCATTATTTGGTTTCCCAAAAGTCGAGTTATGACATTAAACTCAATCTAGTCAGATTCGAGACTGCTTAGTTAGGTGATTTTGGACTCGACCCAAACACTGCCTAAGCTCTATGAAATTATGATATGATGATAGGGATGGGATATATAACTATCCTATGTACCTGAAATGAATCACAAAACTCAATTTTGTGATCAAAAAATCAATATGTGACCTAAACAAAGAAACCTAGTAAAAAATCCAGCACATTGAGCATACACATGAAATAGTTTATAACGGAAACGTAGAATTTGCAAAATATAATACAAAACAATGTTATTATCTGATATGAAGGTTCAAATAAACATGTATAGAATATTAAAACAGTATCATGGATCATGGAGTTCCAAGTATCAACCAATAACTTCCTGACAAGATTGCTAGGAAACTAGTACAACAAGACATAGACACACACACTTGGAAATGGGAGGATATGCTAATAACATAATAAATATGAAATATAATCAGTGATAAAGTATGATTTCATTTCTCTTCAATATCTAGATGAATATAAAACTAGTGAAGTGGAAATGAGGGGCCCATCACCCACTTGGATTGCAAGGTGAGCATCATCCAAGCATAGAGATGCCTAAGCAACTCGATACAATATCGAATCATCAACAACCTTTGCTAGTGCAAATTGCTACTCCTTTTAAGCTTTAGGTGTATCCAATACCATGGATGAGTGAAAACCACGTTCCCTAACCACCTTGGCCCAAGCTTTTCTACTTAACCAATACCATGAACAAATACCATGGAACATCCAAAACCATCAACCATGCATGAGGTGGTTTACCACTTTGACCTTATCTCTCCATGAATACACCCTTAACCTCTATTTCCACTTCCACAAACCAAGTATCCCTCCTAACCACTTTTTAACACTTCTCTTTCTTCAAATTTGAATTTGTTCCAACTTTCATTATTGATCTCCACTAGCTTCCTCTATTTTAAGAAACACCCTATTTACATGGGAGAATACTTCTATTTTCCTCCAAAACGTCCCTTAGAATTGGTCCAACATCAATGCACCTTCCTTAATAATAATTTGTACCCATTCACACCTTGGTCCAACTTTTAACTTGATTTAAATAGTTTGCCTTAGGAAATTTTACCCCATTATAATACAGTGGCAAACTTAGGATAAATCCAAATTCCCAAATAAATTTAATTATCCCTTTGAACTTTGGATTTAGAATTTCCTCTTTCACATTGGTTAGGATTTTATATTGTTTACATGTAATTTCCATTTTAAATCCTCACCAACCTTAGGAGACTTGGCTTAAATGATGAATCAACATAGCCCACCATCTCCTTCAAACTCCTACCTTGGTCATTTAGCTTATATTTTCCAACTTTCATGACCATGACTAAATGACTTAGGCCTTTGTGGTCCTTATCCAAGTTTGAGGTCATTTCAACATAACTAATAGTTAGCTCATACCAACTTTCAATATCTATCCCAAGACTTCAAAGTTAGGAGCAATAGTTAGGTCCCAACAACTTTCAATGTTTAACCCAAAACTTCAAATAATGAAGCACATTGAGGCACTAATTCCACATACATTAATAGAAAGTAATGTTTACAGACATGTCAAGCATGTATACACTATATAAAGGTATATTTGATTTTTTTTGGATAGGTTTAGCAAATACCTTGGAGTATTTTTATTAAAATGAAATCCCTTTTTGAGAAATTCAATGTTCAGGTCTTGACACATGAAATGTTAGAATTCAATTGCATTTAATGCATAAGAATGTAGGACTGAGAAACCACATAGTAAGCCAATATCACAGAATGACACAATGGAGATGACAAATACAATTGACATAACTTACTCAAGTGGCACCATCTTGACCAATGACATAATACATATTTCCCTATCAAAACTAAGAATGACAGAATAAAAATAGGAATGACAGATAAAACATGAGATTGGTAGAATAGAGACGGCCCTATCAAAACTGAGAAGGATTAAATAGAGATGACAAATCCATATTGGTATAAATTATTCAAGTGGCTCAAGTGGCACCATCTTGACCGTTGACACAAAAAATTGTCCACATAGCTCTCTATGGTCAACACCATAATTATACATCATAATCCCATCATTATTCCCTCCAAATTGGTCCAAGTAATCATTATTCCTTCCCTCATAAATATAGGGAATATGTGCATTTACTGCAACAAATCCCCCATTCCCTAAAAAAGGAGCAAAAAACCATAAAATAAGAATGGGTCATATACCATGGACCAATACCATGCTCTAAATAAAACCATGTACCAATACCATGAGCAACAAAATCTTGGATCATCCTATAAATACATTGTGAAGGTCTCCCCACAGTGATTTTTAGTCAAACTTTTTGTCCGTCATAATTTTTCCACATATTTCCACATCACATTGTATGTTGAGTTTACTCCATACAATCCTTGTTTCCATTCCCATTGACAACCCTAGTTGGAGAAAATCAGAGAACCAGATTGTGGAAGCCATTGGACCAAATCTTCAAACGGTTGCATTGGCCATTTACAAAGGTATGAATAGTTACATTTGTTTTGTTAATTAAAAGAAAATATAAAAAAATAGTGTGTTTATTGTTTTTTAAGTAAGTGAAGGTTTAATGCTTTCCCTTGTACGGTGAACTCTACCTCTAGATACCTTTGATCTAAGGTTGGTGCTTTTGCACGTAGCCAAAGAGAAATATCCACTACAGTTTTGGCGACCCCACTGGCTTGATCCTCTTGGATATTTGATTTTGCAAGTTTATTATTTGTGTTTTCTAGTTTGTTTCACTTGGGTAAACTTAGCCATCATAGATATAACCCCCTTTCGGCAGATCCAAACCTATCTGTTTGCAGTGCCTACCCCCTCGGCCCTAACTGACATTTTTTCCACAAAAAAATTATAGTTTCGACCAAGTTGCACCTATTTGACCAAAAGGCGCAACCCAAGTCGCACCTTTTTTCTCGATAAGCGCGACCTAGGTTGCACCTTTTTCCTAGTTAAGTGCGACCTGGATCCAAAGTCCCGATCGCTCTTTTTCTGCCTTACAGAGCGACCTAGGTCACTTCCGTGACCCTATTTTGTGCAATTTGTCGCGTGAAAATCCTGTTAAGTGTGACCATTGTTTTTTAGTCTATTTTTCCATCTCGACCGCGTCTTTTTTCAATCATGTGCGACCCCAACCACATCTGCTTCGTCGACAGGTGCGACCTACAAATTTTCCAGTTGTTTTAAGGTGTTTTAGATCCATTCTAGATCCCTTGTCTATGTTCTTCCCCTTTCATGACTGTATTTTTCTAGATCTGATTTCCCACAACCCCTTGGTGTTTTTGCATTCCCCATTTGTTTGTATTTGAGCATATCCTGGTTGAGCTTGGTAGTTGATACCCTCATTTTGTTTTCTACACCTTATAGAGTTCCTAGTGTGCTTATTTACTTGCATATTTTATTTCATCTGGAAAGATTAGTTTTTAATTGTTGAAAATCATTTACTTTTAGCACTGTCATTTACTTTTCAGCATATTAGTCTCTAGTAGATATACCTGGGTTTTAGAGATCACACTCCATTTGTTCACACATCTCACACCTTAATCTGAATGCTTGGTCCATGACCTCAACCAGAGCCTAAAATTAACCTTAACTCAACCAACATTATAACATCACTTGAGGACCAAAACAATATTGTAGTTAAGTAAGGACACTGGGAATATGCATCCAAATTACCCCCATTTGTCACTTACATATGAGACATAGTTTTTATCTTCTAGGTAACCATAATCCTCTAGTATTTATTGACACAATCACCACCAGTTTATCAGGGGGCCTCCCGCTTTGCGGGGGTAAGCCACAATGAAGGGATTCTAGAAATTTGGGTGGAATACCACACTCCACTATGTACAGAAGGACATCTAATCATAGTCCTCCTCTTGCATGCTTCCCCCCACACTAGGTGTCAAGGACCAAAGGGATGAAGTGCCGAGAAACCATCCCGAATGTTTCATGATTGAGGTATGCTAGTTTCTATTCTCTTAGGTCTCTTTTACCCGACGTCCCTCTCAGTAGTGGGATTCTCTTATCCTTTTTTTCTTCCATTTTGTATTGTTTGACTATGGATTTCATCACCCAACAGGCGATACGATTTGTGAGGGGCTTCCATCCTGTAGCTAGGAGCTTGCTTGCACTTATACCCCATAGGTTAGTGCATCATTGTCTTCATAGGTAGTGCTTCTTGTTGTATTTATGACCGCTTTTGTTGTAGAATTTCCTACTGTGAAACACTATTGTAGTTTGGTTTTAGAGCTTGATTTTTGGCTTGTGTGCCGCCATTTATCAGCTCTCCTTTTGCACACTTGGCTAGAGTTGGATTTTTGAGCTTGCATTTTCCACCCTTGAGCCTTCATTCATCATATAACACACCATCACATCATTATTGATCCCCCACACTAATCCCATTTATGTAGGGGTCATATCCCTCAGTTTGGTTCCTTGAACCACCATCGTCAGATCCATATTCGACATCGTTCACCACCTTTCGAGCCACACACTGCATTTGAGTCAGATTCAGATTTCTACCAATCTGAGCTTACCTAGTTCACAGCCCCATCTATGCCCATGGCTGGTGCACCTCCCAACCCCTTCCAAGGGGGGATTGTTGGTAGTGGACTGATGAGAGCTCCACCTATCATACCAGGTATCCATTCTACTGAACCTACAAGTCCTAGTCCTAATGACCCCTCATCACCACACAAACTGTTGCTGGTTTGCTACCCACTAGTAGCGGCCCCACTCTAGCCACCATGGTCCACACCATTCCTACATTCATGCATGAGGGAACTATCCCTTCTACCACTATTACGCCTATTCACACCATTCCAGTGACTACTTATAATATCGGGATTCAGCCTTACCAAACCCCATTTTCCTGCGGTAACTACATTCCCGCCGACCCCAACACCATTGCTGGCCCTCCCAGATCTAGTCCAGGTCTTAGTTTTCCATTCATGGCTAGTATCAACCTGCCCAATTTAGCGAGGTTAGCGAATGAACCCATCTGTCTCAACCTGTTATGGCCTCTCATGCTTACCAAACTCCCTTCGGACATCCCTAAGTTTGAGGAAAAGGTGGGATATGACCCTCAGAAACATATCATGTCATTCCACTTATGGTGTTCCTCCAACATCCTAGTGGACGATTCTATCCAATTGCAGCTATTCCAGCACACACTCTCTGGTGTTGCAGCCAAATGGTACATTGAGTTGACCCATGCTACTTATCCTAATTTTTCCTCTTTAGCCTCGATGTTCCTCCAATATCTCCAAATGCCTGTTCGTTACGATGAGGGTGTTGAAATCTTGTTATCCTGTAGACAGAACAATGCTACTCATATCAAAAATCACATCCACGAGTCGTGTTGTCATCGTATTTTGTGCAAACTCTTGTTAGATGACAAGATCTTCCTTGATTGGTTTCTTAAAACCTTACTCCCCCTATCGCCAAGGATGTTGCATTCGAGCGCCCATAAACCAAAGAAGAAGAAATACTCAAAGCACAATAGTTTGACCTTATATATGCCCAATCTGATTACCTTTGCACCATCATACCTGATGCTCCTCATGCTGGCTCCTCACGATGAGATATGTCGGAGGCATCCCATGCTGCTGATGGAGTCATTGACTATATTACCCAACACCCCCACCTTTACATGACCTCTCCTTTGAAGACGCCTCACTCTGGTAACACCCCTCGTGTTTCCCAACATGGCTACAGCCTTGAATTCTCATGCGCAATGGCTCAATTTGGAGCCACACCTTCATATGTGTCTCCTACACCTATTCCTCATGTTCATAGACTGAATTTCTTGGCACCTGCTTGTAATGGCCAAACAATAGGCTCTACAGCCCCTCTAGCTGCTCCTGCCTACTACCCACCACCTGTGCAACTTACACCTGTTCCGACCCCGACTCCTCCTGTTCCTCATGGAAAAGTCTACGCTCAACAGAACCTCCCCAATCAACCCACCCCCAATAACAAACAAGGCTAGGGAAGAAGACAAAGAGGTAGGATTGGGGAAACAACCAACCTTAAGGGGGCGGTCAACAACCCAACCCTCCTAACAACAATGAAGCCAATGCCCCTACAAAGAACCCCTAGCATCCACCTAGACCTAGGAAGAACCCTTAGTTACAGACTAACCATCCATGTACCATTTGTGAAGTTTATGGCCACTATACACACCAGTGCCCCCAATTATATCGATTCTTCCACCTATTACCTGAAGCAAATCAATGTGAAACTAATGCTACTGCTATGACATAGCTAAACCCAAAACCACAAGGTCCTATGCCTATGGTGCTACAGGAACCCATTACCGAATCAAGGAGTGGTTGCAACCCAACCATTGGTACAACAAAATATCGCAACCACTTGTTCGAGTCAACCCATCAATCTTGGTGTCCATCATCTTATGACATTATCATATGACATCAACTTATAGACTCGACGAAACCAATATGGCTCCACCATGGAAACCATTAATCCCTCCACGACATCTACCTCCACTGCTCTCGATAGGTCCTTACATTTTCCAAGACTCCCCACGGACGGGATTGTCAAAGTCCCTAGATTCCCTTTGCATCACGCTGTGAACAACTCCACTGCTAGAGCTGCTCTCAATTATAGTATTGTCAATGACTTGGCCTAGTCTCCCTCTTCTATGTTCACTTTAGAAGTCTTGAGAAATTTTCCTTTGCGACACAAAACCTTGTTTTCTACATTAAGTGCAGTTGACCCATTTGCATCCATGTTGATCACTTTCGACTTGGATCAAGGAGAACCTCAGATTCCTTCATCCGTAGCCTTCTAGGTTCCCGTCACCATTCAGAATTTGGACATTCATCAATGTATCATCGACGAGGGTGCATCCACTTTCGTTATGTCAACCTTTATTTGGCAGAAGCTAGGATCCCAAACCCTGAAACACTCAATCACCACCCTACGCTCTTATGATGGTTGCGCTACCCAACCACAAGGCGTTCTCATGAATGTGCCCATTGAATTGGCAGGTAAAATTGTGTTGATCAACATCGAGGTTGTGAACACCAAACTAGATTATAACCTTCTCCTTGGATGTAGTTACATGTGTGCGATGTGAGATATTGCTTCATCTGTCTTCCGACTCATGATGTTCCCCCACAATGGGAATATTGTGACCATTGACCAACTAACGTACTACGATCCCAAAGGACTAGCCACTTTGGAGCATGTCCTCCCTACCATCGATGACACATCCATCCCCTCCCCATCTATCATTGGTCCAAGCCTGTTTACTAATGCCCCTTTGACTGACATGTTTTTGTCACTATCACCTGCTCCCTCTATGGATGAAAGATTGGATTTGTGCACCATCACAACCAATAAACTTCTGACCTCATCACAGCCTCAACCGCAACCCCAACTGTAGGACACACCCATTCCTAGTATTTATCTGGGGAATTATTGGGGTTCATTTCCCATACACACCATCCCATTTCTCTTTCCACCCTCTGGAATCATGAGTAAACCGGTCATGGCTACTCTTAACCTTTCGGGATTAACTTTGGGCATTCCAATGTAGTACCTCGATCCACCCAACCCCACCGTGACACCACAAATCGTGCTAACACCAGTCCAAACTATTGAGACAATGTCACATCACTTTCTTGTACACAACCAACTACTCCTTCATCAACTCCTGCACCCCCTCCTCCTACGAAGACCAGGGGAAAGGCACCAAAAACCACCTATAGAACCACACCCACCTCCTACTTGTGCCTTATGCGATGTCATCTTCCATGCTACTACAAATTGTCCTGATTTGTCATTTATTCACACCCACATATGCACAATAGTAGAGGTCGACGACACTCTGGTTTTTAATGTACCAAACATCCTCATGGTTAAGAACAAATTGTTACGTACTAACCACTTGTGTGTAGTTTGTGGCCTCTATGGTCATTATTCGCATAATTTCCCAAACTTGCTCGAGCACCAGTCCCTCCTCACTAATTTCCATAAGAAATCCCTTAAGTTTGAATTCATTTTCCTCGAATAAATTCACCCTCTGAATTCTTCCTCGAATACCACAACAGCTTCTTTATGATCTCAACTTCTAGTATTCCTTCCCCATCATTGACCGCGAAAGATCCCTCTGATCTATCCAGGCACCAGTTTTGTAACGATGAAGAGATCCCTAAAGCTCTCACAACTCCTAAGTATCCTTGGGATGACTTGCACCATCGCTCATTTTTCAACCCCGATGAACCTTCCTCATCGTTGGATTAGTTCTTTGTCGAATTGAAAGATTTTACTCATGGAAGTGTTGATTGGTTAAAAAACCCAATCCTGATCCCTGAAGCCTTTGAGGAAGGTAATATGGAAAATATATCGCCAACCATACAAGTCAAAATCTCAACGAAACTTGGAATAGTCGAGAATATCACGATTGGTGCTTCATACTCTCTTGAGGAAGTCACCTCCTACAAGACATTTTTTCAAGAGTTTCGTGATATTTTCGCTTGGTCCTACACCGAAATGCCTGGGCTTGACCTGTCTATCATTGAACATCGCATCGACACATGGACTGATGTTTCTTCTATTCTCCAGAAGCAATGACCCATCCACCTGCCAAAGTCCCCTTTCGTCAAAGCTGAGATCGAAAAACTGTGCAAAACAAGATTTATACACCCCATCACACATACCAATTGGGTTTCCAATCTTGTTCTCGTTAATAAAAAATAAGGAACAATTCATGTGTATACTGATTTCCATGATTTGAATTTGGTTTGTCCCAAAGACAACTTCCCCACTCCGTTTATCCACCAGATCATAGATACATGTGCCATCCATGAAGTCTTTTCCTTCATGGATGATTTCTCGGGTTACAACCAAATCTAGATCCGCAAAGAAGATCAGTATAAAACCGCCTTTACCACCCCCTAGGGAACTTTTGCGTATCGAGTCATGTTGTTTGGCCTTAAAAATGATGGAGCCACTTTTCAGCAAGTCATGACATTTTGCTTCCATGACCTCGTTCACATTATCCTTTTCTATTTGGAAAACCTCACAGCTCGATCTCGGAAGCATTCCCAACATTTGGAAGAATTACGACAAGTATTACTTTGATGTCGCAAATATAATGTCTTCTTGACCCCCCTCAAGTGTGTGTTCTGCATCCAAGATGGTCACTTATTAGGATTCAATATGTCCCAGAACAGGCCCTACCATGGATCCCTTGAAGGTTCAAGCCATCCTGAATCTCCCCCTTCCACGCACTTTGCACCAATTGCAAAGCGTTCAAGGAAAGGCCAATTTCCTTTGTCGGTTTATTCCATATTATGCAACAAAAGTCCATGGATTGTTACGCTTTCTCTGTACCAACACTCCTTTTTATTGGGATGAGTAAACACAAGCCGCTTTCGATGCATTGAAACAAGCTCTGACTTCCGCTCCCTTGTTGTCTCCTCCCAACTTCACCAAGGGGTTTATTCTCTATGTATTGACATATGAAAATACCATCGCTGAAGTCCTAGTCCAACAAGACGATGCTCTTAAAGATCATGTGATCTATTATGTGAGTCAAAATCTTTTTGGACCACCATTACGTTACTCCCACAAAGAGAAAATGGCCCTAGCTGTTGTCTTTTTGGTGCAGAAGCTACACCATTACATTCTCATGAGCTGAACCAGATTTGTGGCCTATTCCAGCCCCATGCATTATCTCTGGAGCCACCTCCTTGTCCAAGGTCGTGCTGTTAAGTGTATTTCGTTATTTAAGAGTACAACTAGGAATTTTTCACACCCAAAAGCATCGAATATTTGGCGTTAGATTCCTTGATGGCAGATCTCCCATCGTCATCTACCTTTCCTCCTGTCACGATCGATATCCCTAATGAATTATTATTCGTCATCTCTACTAAGGACACGTGGGATGGGGGAATTCTCCTTTACTTGCACACCCAAAAATTCGAGCCCCATTTAATCTGCGAAGATCGTCATCGCATCCGACATCAAGCTACTCAATATATCGTTATCAGTGTTGTCTTGCACTATCGTGGTGTAGACAAGATACTGCGTCATTGCCTCACCCATGATGAAGCTGAACAAGTCTTGAATGACTGCCATAGTGGAGCATGTGGCAGAAACCTCTCTGGTTTTGCTACTGCCCAAAAGGTTCTCTGTGCCAGTTATTTCTGGCCCACCGTCTTTGTTGATTGCATTCAAGTAGTCAAACAATGTCACAATTTCCAACGCTTTGTCCCAAAGGCAAGGACACGTCCTATGCCTCTACCTCCTGTCATCACAGTCGGTCTCTTCTGCTAGTGGGTGATTGACTTCATGACCTGCAACGATCGACGACCATAAATACATCATTGTGGCTATTGATTACTTCACCAAGTGCGATGAATCCTTTCCAACCTTCAACTATAAGGTTGAAACTACAACACGCTTATTTTTCAACCATGTTATCACCCGTTTCGGTGCCCCCCTGCAACTATCCTCACACCATGATCTTCACTTTGAGGACACTATTTGGATAGAGCTCTCCACTATGTTGAAATTTTAACACTATTATTCCCTTGTTTATTATCCTCAGGGCGATGGCCAAGTTGAGATTGTCAACAAGATCCTTAAAACCATTCTCCAACGAATGGTGGACAAACACAAGACCAACCAGACATCGACCAAAACCGCCACCGGTTTTACCCCATTCCATTTAGCCCACAGTGTAGAGTTGGTTCTTCCCATTGAATGCCAAATTCCATCACTCTGCCTTGCCGTCGAGCTTCTATCTGATACTTCACCGTTGGAAAAAAAACCTAATTAAGCTTGAACAAACTAATGAGGACCGTCACGTTTCTCTCCAAATGATCGAAGCGGCTAAGACCCAGTCGAAGTCCCATTATGATTCCACGTCCACCCACACACCTTTAACCGGGGGGAGCTCATCCTCATATACAATCAAGCCCATGATAATTCTGGAAAAGGGAAGTTCAAATCCATGTGGCATGGCCCTTATGTCATCCATCGTTGTATCGAAAAGGGGGCCTCGTTGACTCTGAAGGTTGCCTCTTGAAGAATCCCTGCAATGGGCTTTGCCTCAAGATATTCCATGCCTAATCCGACCAACTTGAATACCCATGTATCATAGTTTTTCTTTCTTGTTTTGTATCATTTTACCAGGAATCTCACAGTTGTTTCCTTGGTTGTTCTAGATGGATCCTACCTCGTCCTCCTATGTTGGTTTTGCTAATGGCGCTAGTAGATGGTTTCCTAATCTTGCCTTGACTGCGTGGGTCAGTTATTCCCCATCACATCTGTTAATCCATATCGACGAAATGTGTGTTGGTATTGCTACCAACAACCAGGATGAGTACGACCCCATCGCTAGTATCCTGACCATCGCCCTTCACTTAGGTATTCTTTTCCTTGATGTCTTCTTAGACTCCAAGTTGCTTGTCGCCCAGTTGAATAACTACTACCGAGTATGTGATCCCTGCCTCTTTAGAAAGTTCATGCACACTAGACAATCAGTTAGACATTTCGAATCCATTTCATTCATGCATTTTCCAAAAAGTTTCTATAGTGTGGCAGATCAAATGACTAATGACGTTATAGAGTGGCACATTATTTATCACATATAGGAAATAAACTACATCATGCATACATATGCCATATACATCATATAGGCATCATCATCATCGTCTTAAAAAGAGACTCATAAAACACATTAAAATACAAAAAATGTGCATCCACGTGCATCCATATCATAATCTAAACATCAGTTTGGGCTCTCCAAATAAGTACAAAAAAGAGAAGCCCCACAGGATTTCTCATCCGATAATACATATAATACGAAAATTTCCCATGCTCAAATGCATTGGGGGGTAGCACCACATGCTGCTAATCTGAGTATGCATCCTCTGACTCTGTCTCCTCCTCAATGTCATCCTCATCCTCTGAGCTCTCCTCCTCCATCAACACATCTCCCTATGCCGTTCCTCTGACAAACTCAACTGTCACTGCGATCCTCCTCATTAGAGCGATCCACTTAGGAGGATATTGGTAACATGCAGCTATCAATTCGTCTTCCATATACTGCTTACCATCGTCGGTGACTCCCTCCAGTAGTCTCTCCACATCCAGCCATAGTGAGTCTAAAGTAGCACTCTGTCACCTCCTCTGCTCGTGAGAAGGTGGATGTAATCCCTCCACTCTTCCCCTGTGTCGCTGATATACTGCTGGAGGATGCTATCCCACGCCTGCAGATGCACACAGTATGTCGCTTACATCAATCACATGTATAATATAGATACCACTATGCTAGTAAACCAAAATATATGACTAAAACCACAAAGAGTCATGTATACATACCATCTGGTCCCTAGAACTCTCTAGGAGATTGAGGCATCTTTGGATTTCCCCGGTAGTCCATTCCTGCATATGGATAATCCTCAATAAGGATCGAAAGTTGCCTCCATTGTGCAAATAGCTCCTAGGTGAAGAAACGACCTACTAGACTTCCTCCCTCCCGGATCATCATCTCGCACCACCACCTCATACGAGGCTTGCGTGGTCCCCCGTTGCATACCGCCAGATGTGGTCGTAGTGTCTCTAACCACTCAAAAAATAACGAGCATAAAAAGGACGAGAAGAAAAAATCCCCATCCTCTAGGCTATTCTGGTTCAGTCCACCCCAAACCGCTATCAGGTACATTTGTGCCCACCCATAGTAAGTTCCCCTCAACACACTCTCGACCATCAGTAACTGGACACCCAATATCTTGTGTATACCTTTCGATCCCAGAATCCACAACACCATCGCTTCCACTGCACGAGTCTCTAGAATCTCAAACACAAGTATGTATGACGCATGAACATACGTTGTGGCATAGAAATGCCGGGCGCACAAGTCATCCATGGACACTCCTCTCAAGAGTTTCGAAAATATATCGTTGATAACACCTATCAATGGGAGTTTAGTCAAGAAGTACACATCACGGAGGGTGATCTCCAGTCACTCACCCTGTATAATGAAGCACTCCGCGTCCTTGTCCCGAAAGCTCACTAGCTTGTTCAACAATAAATTTGATGAACGCATAAGACGAATAGGAAATAACTTCATGATCACATTGCAGGATAGCATGTCCTACATTGCATCATTATCCTCCACCTCATATATGAGGTCACCGATGTCTCTCCCGTCATCCAACTTGAGGCATCCTACACACCCAAAAAGTACTAGTCATACCATGTCCAACAATTTTTTTCCATTCTGGTTGAGGTCGCACCTGTCGAGCCTTTTTGTGCAAACTAGGTCACACAAAAACCTTAGATAGGTGCGACCTGGGTCGCACCTTTTCCTTCGAAAGGTATGAACCAACCCCAAAACCCTTTTCAGCTCAGACAAGGCCTCTAGACTATGAAAATGACGGGCTAGGTGAGAGTTCTTACCTGCAACTGACAGATCGTGAAATATTCGGTCCAATAAGAAGAAATCATCAACTTTGCTATGGGGCCCTCTACACCAAATCAACAATGAACAATGAAAATGACACGTATCATGTGGTACCCCCTTATTTATAGGCCTCCATTTGGTCCACTTCTTCTTCCGTGTGCCATAGATTCATCCAATGCCCATTTTTCACGCCGTTTGCACCGACGGGACTCACATCTCATGTTCTCCATACCTTTTTCAGGCCATTTCTTGGACTTACCTTGATTTGCGTGCCACCAGGAAAGTCAAATCCCTTATGTATTGGCATGTTCACGAGCCCTCCACTCCATATACTGCAAACTTCATGTTATTTTACCACCATTCACCATCCCGCAAGGAGGGTCCACCAATGTTCCATTGTTATTTTTTCTCCACGTCAGCCTTCCTCCTTGTTTGACTGACCAATACAGAGTTTCTGTTAATCTCTTTTTTGACTCCTTAAATAATGAAAATATTGTTGAGCAATCTTGCTTCCTTTCATGCTCGTTAAAGTATTTGAAAGGGTGTCTATGTGGTATCGTTTATCCCCTTTTCAGACTATGTAGACCAATTAAATAAAAGGACCACCCTAGCACCTTCCAACTAGGAACATTTCCATTTGTATTTGTTTATTCTTTTTTGACATTGGGACCGTACTCTACGAAAAAAACTCACTTATGGTTTGTGTTTAAGCTCTTTTCCATCCCTCTCATAAAGAAAATATCACCGAGCAAGATTGGTTCCGTTTGTGCTTGTAAAAGTACTTGAATGACCGTTTAATTAGTATAGGTTTATCATTTTTCGGCCTGGTTGGACTACCTACGAAAAATAGGTCTCTTTTACCCTTTTGGCTAGGATAGTTCTCCTTTGTATACTTTTATCCCTTTTCAGGCTTAGGATACTACTGTATGAAAAAAAGACACATTGGAGTCTTATTTATGTTTTCAGGCTCTCTAAGCATGAAAACACCATTGAGCATGGGATCGACCAAAATCCACGAGACAGTACCATACTGAGCATACTTCTATCCCTTCTTCGAGCTCCTTAAACTATGAAGAAGGACCAAATTATGCCTCTCGATGCCCACCCATATTGCATATAGTCTCACATTATGGAAACAACCCCCCATTGGGTCGCTTTTATTTAGAGTACTCTATGATGAGTCTCCCTTGGATCCCCTCGATATCAATTGTCTAGTTCCTTCCCCAAGTATTTCCCATTGCAGTCATCTCCCTGGTTCCAAAACTATGATCCCCTCCCATGAGTCAGCTTCATCTACTGCTAGGTCATCCCTATTGTTATACTCTGAACAAAAGAAGTTTGATTCCCCTGTACTCCCCTGGCCCTGTTCCCCATTCAGTGTCTCAATTCCATTATTATTCCATATCTCTGGTTGTCCCCCTCGTGCTTCTATCAAGGAAACCTCATTGCCTTGGTAGTTGTAGGTCTCCCTCTGTCGATGTCAACACATTTATCCCAGAGGATAGACCCAGAGGTCCATGTATCTTGGTTTCATCCACCTTATTGATGAGTCCCTTGGACCACTTGAAAGGAGTCATTAGTGCCTTTTGGGTTGGTTGTGTCTCATGTGCTAGACTTCAGCTACATTATCACACCGTTGAGATTTGTACAGGGTATTGGTTCCTTCATTATTTGGTCGAAGACCCCGGTTGTCACCCGATTCTATCACATTGGTGAGTCTCTTTAGGACCCATACAATTTCATGTCCTTTATGATATCTAGGTTGCATTGGCGACTGTGTTCAGAATCCCCTTAGTATCATGATTCCGTATATCTATAGTATCAGATGCAGTTTATGGTACCTCATAGATTTCAATTCTCAGTCATTGAGTACATGCAGTTGTGTACACCCTCAGATTCAACATAGTATCAGTTATTGTGATATTGCATTCCAAGAGAATTCCATTGTTTCTATGCACCAGTTCTTTAGATCAAGATTTGTATTCAACCTCCTATTGGGGCCACCATTATGTACTACTAGTTATATGTATTTCTCGACTCCCCTTGTTTGAGAATTTTTTTTGATAGATTTAGCAAATACCTTGGAGTATTTTTAGTAAAATGAAAACCCTTTTTGAGAAATTCAATGTTTAGGTCTTGACACATGAAATGTTAGAATTCAATTGCATTTAATGCATACGATCGTAGGACTGAGCAACCACACATCAAGCCAAAATCATAGAATGAAACAATGGAGATGGTAAAGCCAATTGGTATAACTTAAGTGACACCATCTTGACCAATGATAGAATATAGATTTCCCTATCAAAACTAAGAATGACGGATAAAACAAAAAGAATAATAGAAAAACAAAATCACCATATGCATTCCTAATAGAAGAATATTATAGGGAATAACAAAAGCACACAACATTATGAGATTGCAAAGTAGTGTGATGCACAATTTTTTTCAAGATTATAGTCTATAAAGCAGTTTTATTTTTATATCCAAATATTGTAGTTGTGGCGTGTTACCCTTTGTTAAATTTCCGAACCATCGATCTACAGGAAAACATGAAAGTTGTAGGAAGGGAATTATGTAGTGGAATAATAAAAGAGAATGTACACTGAACATGAAATTCATGCCACAAATTTTAGATAAATCAGACAAGAATTGCTCAGATAAACATAACATTAATTTTCATTAATTAATCAATAATACAATGATTATACAGTAAATAGAATTCAAATGATAAATATAGGATTCGAATCTATCATTTCTAAATGACTGATTAGCTAACTCAGTGTGTCTAAATCACTACTGGAGCTCACTAGTCTAACTCCGGATTTCTAAATCAGTTAACTGATGAGGTAGGTGGGAAAAAGGTGCCACTCCCCCTTCATCAATGCAAAACTGGTGCTAGGATAACTAAAATTAATTGAACTGATTGTAACTAGAGGTTAACTTAGCATAACTGCTTACCAACCATAACCAACCAATGGAGGCTACTGGTGGCACTCAGAGTGGGCTCCGATAATGTAGGGATTGGTCTAAGAGGCACACAACTCATGCATGCACATGTAGTAAGTGTCAGATAACCTCTATGCGTGTCCCCCACACTCTAGTACAATAATAATTACCCCTTAAGTAAGTAAATAGACCAAATATACTATATTGGACAAAGGAGGATTAATTAATCCTAACACCCCCTTTAATCCTAACTTTGGACAACTTGGGCCCTGGAAACTAGGCCAAAAGTCACCCATACAATCTAAATGACATAAAATATCGCTTAGTTAAATAATGAAAAATGGGGAAAACCTCATGGGAACCCCCCCAACAAAATAAGCAGGAATCAAGAAATTTTGCTGCAATCTGCAACTCTTTGGAGCAATAATGCAGAATCTTGGTTCTTATGTGAATCAACATCCTGGGACTATGCATGTTAAACCTTTCCAAACTAAATGATTATGTATGGAGGATTTTTTCTCTTTGGAAGAAGAGGAATATGCTCAACTGAATCAAGAACATAAACAATTGCAAGATGAAAATTGGACCCATGTAGAGCAACTGAGATCAACTGATGAGAGAGCAAAAATGATTGAGAATTCGAACCATGTGAGGTAAACCCAAGCAACTGATATGTTGTTTCCTTGAACATTGAACCATGTGAGGTAAAATGAGCTCCAAGTGTTAGGAGCAAGTGTCCATGCGAATGCATGATGTGTCCATCTTTGCTAGTACTGTGACGAGATGAGCATGTGATCAAGTAGAAAGGTGAGAATTCTTGGGACCAAGGTAATTTTGTTGGTGAAATTGTCATTGATGCCAACATGGACTTGATGTCACTGATGTCACCATTTTGCTGAAGATGTTGAAGACCCAGCTAATGATGCTGAAGGCCTAGGAGATGGACATTGAAGCTAAAGGTTGTTTATAATATATGGTTCTATTTGAAGAAAACCTTAAGATGTGAAAAGTCCCTTAAGTTGATTGAAGTTTAAAATAGTCAAAGAAGTCAGCCCAGTCAACAGAATAAAAAATTCCTTAAGGTGACTCTAATGGGTGACTTTATAGAAAGTTTTTTTTAATATAAAAAAAATATATTAAATGGGGTAAGGTGAATTACAAAGGGTGATTTAAAATACAATAATAATTAAAAATTAAAATACAAAAATATACATTCCTTATTTTATGGATATTGATAACCTTAAAGGTGTATATATTTACTCCACGTGTATCAAAGGAGATGCAAGGAAAAGAAGCCGCAGCTTGACTGATATTTTGAGTTATTTTACTGAGGCAGCAGCAAGTGAATTCGTGGAGCTCTGAGGAAGGCAGCAGCCAGCAACAGCAGCCGCAGTGAAGAGAAATTTTCAGTCTTTTTATGAATTTCGTGAATAAAACAGCAGAGGACAGAGATCACAGTGGTGAGAATAAACCCTTGAATGCAAGATCGCTGAGACAGTTACCAAAGCAGAATTCACGGTGGAAATAAACAGTTGCATCAATTTTTTTTGTGTTGGCCGTGGTGACTTCATGTATCAAATTTTTTTGTTGGCCGTGGAGACAGCTCTGAGTTTTTTTGATAGATTGCTTAGAATTTTGCTCGCTCAATGAAATTAGATGTAGAGTGGCTCTGGGTATTTCGAAAAGTGGTTATAATAGAATATCCAATAAATATCAAGGAGTTGACAATTTCAAAACTATCACTTTGAAACCCTCAACACATTTTAACAACCCAATTTGAGGAACACCCACCTTGGACACTTGAGCACTTTGATGATTTCAAGAGAGTATTATTAATAAATTCTTATGGTGGAGAACACCCTAGATTTTGAGGATGTTTTCTTGGCTTATTTCACTTTTCTTGGAGGGGTGCACTCTCTTTCCTTAGCCGTTTGGAGGTAGTTGGTAACTAATTCCATTGTTTATTCATTGTTGAAAAGTTACCATGGAATTAGTTGCTTGCAACAAGTGAATATAACCACTTATGCTATTATTGAAGGTTTCTTGAGAGAATTGTGGGTCTAAGAGATAATTATTATTTTATTGTGAATGAAGTTGAGCGACACTCTTTATAAAGAGTAGCCCTTAGCTATTTTCATGGTCATGGTTGGTGTATGATGTTACTTCTCCTCTTGGAACATTTTTTTTGTAAGTAAGAAAAGATTTATGTTAACGACAAAGAGAGTTACAAAGCCTCCAAAACATCTTCATTGCAAAAGGCCAATGAGTTATAGATCCCAATACATCCCACAATTCTGCAAAACTATATTTGAAACTTCCAGAGCTACCCATTATAGAACACAAACTATTACAATCTAACCAGTTAACCCTTTCAACACTTTTATCACTATTAGACCCACTAACTCTATTAAAGCATCAAACACCAAAAAAACCTCAAACTTGAACATAACCGACATCGAAAAGAGAAGGACCATCCTCAAAACCCATAGTGGCCCAACAGATGTCGCAAGAAATTTCCATCTGGAACCAGCGCAACTCCGCCGGGCCGCTTGACAAGGGCAGTCGGAGGTCGAATCTTAAGAGCCTCCAACACCACATCCATCTTCGGATTCAACTTGCTAGTCTCCGCATGATGCTCCTTCCAACACTAAACTGGGACATCATCCCCCTCCTCCTTTTTCATGCGCTCCCATATGACGTGGCCCATAATATTCTTAATCACCTAGAATCGAGCCACAGTCCTTTCACAGAGATCAAGCCGAGACACATTGTTTCCAGGGTCCATGACCCAATCCTCTATCCCTTTAGTTTCTGAGCTGAGTGTATCCTTGTCTAGTTTCTCCCACAAATGTGCTTCAATTAATTCAATGTAGCCTTGGACGTCCATCGACAAAACCAACTGGAAATACTTAGCTTCCCACAAAACTTTCTTATACGTGTGCGTGATATGTCTACGAGCGCCTAGAGGAGGGTCAACTCGGGCCTTGCAAGCCGGATTACCCTTGCTCCCCCCACTCGTGGATTTTCTCATCTCCATTTCCCCAGCTTCGCCTAGAAAATTACCTCTTATAATCCATCACCTTTGCAATATGCACATGGAAAGTTTACCACGATGATGCACGGAGGCAGAGCTATAGGTAATACATAGCAACTTCCCACTTTTCATGATGATTGTGGACGTACCTCGACTAAGCTCAAATGTCCTCTTCTCAGTCCCGACCATAAAATTCTCCCATAAATGATGAGATCCACCACCTTCCGAATTGAAATCCAATCTCATAGAAAGACTCGCTGGAGTGACTCCACACACGAGCATATTCATTAGATTTAAAGGGAGAGGTATATTCCATCCGATTCACCTTTTCTTTGTACATCCCTTGCTTATAACACTTGGCCCCTCCCTTTGGCCCTCTATTTCTCTAGCATGTCATGGGAATATCAGTTTGATTTGTCATGAGACACCTGTGTCTTGCACACGAATCCGAGTGTCTCGTTTGCTAAATCCTCCCACATGTCACCAACTATCACCTCTCTAGTCTCCGTACCCACATTAGCTAGACTATTCGCCACCTTGTTACCTTCGTGTCTCACGTGGCTAAAGGATATGGCACTCACCTTCGGATTAGATCTTCCAATTGTTCCAACCTATTTTCCAGACGCTAGCTTAGCGAGACTTTGGAGCATGGCATACCATTTTGAATTCGTTCAGCCATAGCTATAGCAAGTTTCGAGTCTCCTTCAACCACCAAAGGAAACTAGTTCTGCAGCTGTGCAATTTTAAGCCCATGTATCAATCCCTCCACTTCAGCCACATTATTGGTCTCATGGCTAATTCAGTTGTAGAAAAATGATTTCATTTCCCCATTATGGTACTGAATGACTCCCCAAAACCAACTTCCCTTGGGTTACCCTTGGAGGCCCCATCAAAGTTCAACTTGTTATTGGAAAATGATAACTCTGAAGGTCCTTTTTCATATTTTTGGTGCGAGTGTGATGAGAAGGACTTGTAAAGGCTTTGTCCTTTGTGTATTTATCTAAAAAAAGTATCTTTTATATACATAAAGTGAATTTTGTTTTGTACTTCATAAAGTGGGTAATTTTTAATGTTGTATTTAAATAATTAATGAATTTCATTATTAATGTTAATTAATTATTAAAAGTGTATATAATGATGACCCTTGATCTTGTGATTAAATATCAACCCTAGATTAGGGTAGTTAGGGATGGTAGTATAAGACAAAGTGAAAGGACATTGAAGGACACATTCACCATCAAAGAGAAAGAAGAAGAATGTGAAGAAGAAAGAGGAGATACCCTAGTGAAAGTGGCATGATTTCCAAGAAGAGGACCAACAACACGTTTTCCAAGGTTTATAGAAGGTGACCGTACAACATACTGATAGGGCTGTACAACAACATGTGTGGGCATGAATCCCAAGGTAGTGGATGTAGCATTTAGTGCATATTGTCAGTACCGTACAACAAGGTGATTTTTGACACGTGTGGCACAAAAATCGAGGTAAAAAAGTATATCATAAAGTACAGTACATACAACACATGCAAGCAGGCCATACAACACGTTGTACGATTGTTAGTTGGCACAATTTTCAACGTAGTTTGTTGCTGTTCCATTTGAGTGAAATTTTGTCAATGAGGGTTGAAGAAATAATTTTCTTGTGTTGAAAAATTTATGAGTACTCTTCTTAATGAGAAATTCTTCTTTAGGGTTTTCTTAGTCTTTTGACCAAAACATTTGTGTACAATGTGTTTGCTTCATCTTCAGTGGTTGAGAAGTGCACTTGAATTTGTAGTTTTAATTTCAAAGTTTATGAGCAAATTTCAATTAAATCCCTAGACATTTAAAGTGCGGTTGACATAATGCATGTATGGGAAGTTTTATGCTTATGCCATTTTTCTTCATGGTATTAGAGCGATACTAAAGTAGTGATCAAGCTAGTGTTACACAGTAAAGAAGTACTGAATAAGTGTTGTAGAGTCTTTTTGTTATTGTTGTTGTAAGTTGTTTTCCAATGATGCGCATACAGTTTGAGGATAGGCTAAATGGGAAATCCAACTATATCCCATGGAAAGTAATAATTACTGCTGTATTAAAATAGTGGAAAATTTGGAGTTTTGCAAAAACTAAGATGACTAAACCAACAAATAAGGATGAACTTGAAGAGTTTGAATCCCTTGAAGCTAGGCCCTAGAGATTTATCTTGGAAGGAGTAAAAGACCATCTCATTCCACATTTGGCAGAAAGGAAAACAACTAAAGACACGTGGGATACTTTGAACCAGTTGTTTGAATCCAAGAACAAAAAATGCAAGATGGCACTGAAAGGAAATCTACACAATGTCAAAATGAATAAGGATGAGGGTGTAGCTTCCTACTTTACTCGTGTGGTCCATGTGAAGGACGCATTAGAATTTGTGCGAGAGATTGTTCCTGATTCAAAGTTGGTGAGGATAGCCCTGAAGGGCTTCACCAAGAAATGGGATGTCTTTGTGAAGTGCATTACAGGTAGAGAAAATCTTCCCAATTGGTCCAGATTGTGGGATGACTTTACTTAGGAGGAGATTTTACCTACTTGTTAGAAAGGCACAGTACTCACATCCATCCAGGCTAGAACACATCCTGCTCACAATGATGGAAGAGTTCTGCACTTCCATTCAGGTCGGAACACATCCTGCTCACAATGATGGAAGATTTCCTCACTTTCATCCAGGCCGGAACCACATCCTACTCACAATGATGGAAGAACTCTGTTCTTCCACCCAGGCCAGAACCACATCCTGCTCACAATGATGAAAGACTCTCATCTAGGCTGGAACACATCCTGCTGACAATGATGAAATATTTCTGCACTTACATTCATCCAGGTGGGAACACATCCTGCTCGTAATTCTGAAAAGGCTCTGCACTTACATCCATCTAGGTGGGAACACATCCTGCTCACAATGATGGAAGGGATCTGCACTTACAACCATCCAGGCGGGAACACATCTTGCTCACAATGATGGAAGGGCTCTGCATTCACATCTGATCTTGTAGGAACCAATCCTATAGTCATATCAGAATCACCCCTACTCCTCCTCGACTGAGCTACCTGGTAACTGACCAGGTGCCTCCATTCTCCTAGAGAATGGCAGTTGTCCTTACATCTGACCTGCTCTTCGGAATGGCCAACACTCACATTTGACATGGAAGGAACTTAATCCTTTAGCCATGATAGAATGGTTCATCCCTTACATCTAATCAAGTGGGAACACATCCCTCTATCACATCAGAATGGCTTCTCAGTCCTAGACTGAGTTTTCCTAGTACTCACCAGGTAGCTCCATTCAAAGAATGGCAATTTCCCTTACATCTGTTCTACTCGACAGAATGGCCATCACTCATATCTGACATGGAAGGAAGCAATCCTCTCACCATGACAGAATGGCCATCACTCATATCTGACATGGAAGGAAGCAATCCTCTCACCATGACAGAATGGCTCAGCCCTTATATCTGACCTACTCGTTAGAATGGCTATGGATCTCAGCACTCATATCTGACATGGAAGGAGCCAATCCTCTCACCATGACAAAATGGCTCAGCCCTTACATCAGACCATGGAAGGAACCAATCCTCTCACCATGACAGAAAGGCTCTGGGACTCATCACTTTCCCTTGGAGGAAATCTTTATCTGGAGAACACCAAGCTTCTCCCTGAAGTACTCGAACTTCACCCTAGCCAATGGCTTTGTTAAGACATCAGCTATCTGTTCCTCCGTCACAACATACTGGAGCTTCACTGCTCCCCTCTGCACCATATCCCTGATATAGTGGTACTTGATCTAGATATGCTTCGACTTGTCATGGAACACTGGATTCTCTGACAACCTTACGCAACTCTGGTTGTCACAATGTATACAAGTAGCATCCAATTGGAGATCCAATAAATCAGACAGTATCTTCCGCAGCCATACTGCCTCACAACTAGCTGAACAAGCTGCGACATACTCTGCTTCAGCTGTACTCAGTGCCACACAGGACTGCTTCCTGCTAAACCAAGAGATCACACCTGATCCCATACTGAAGAAACACCTTGAGGTGCTCTTCCTATCGATAGCACTGCCTGCCCAATCTGAATCAACATAACCTTCCAAGTTAATCTTCTGATTCGCATCGCACTTGAGCCCATAATCAACTGTACCCTTCAGGTACCTCAGAACATGCTTTGCAATAATCAAGTGAACATGTCTCGGATATATCAGGAACTGGCTCAAGGTGTTCACAACAAAGCTAATATCTGGTCTCGTGTTCATTAGGTACATCAAGGACCCAATCATCTGACAATACATCGTAGCATCAACTGACTCTGATGAAGCATCATTCAAGAGCTTCAGGTTCAATGCCATAGGTGTGGCCGTAGCCTTGCAGTCCATCATCCCAAACCTCTTCAGGATCTCTACTGCATACTTCCCTTGTCCAAGGAAGATTCCATCTGTACTCTGCCACACCTCCATACCTAGAAAGTAGTGCATCGACACATAACAGGAGCATCACTAGTCTTCCGCATTCAACCTTGAAGCAAAGGTTAGAATCTACTTTACTCTCAGTAAAGCCTAGAGTTATCAGTAATCTATCCATCCTGTTGTACCATGTCGAACCTTAGATCTTTTGTAGTCACTCCCTCTGAAGCGGAGCATCATACTCCCTCTGTCTTCCATACTCTATGCACTGAAACATTCTGTACCAGAGTGACAAGTAGCTTCCTATGCTACTAATATTCTATGTGACCATCTAGTGTATAGACTTGCATATTCAACCTTGTAGCAAAGGTTAAGATCTTCATCAAGCTCATCATATATGTGCTTAAACTCTTACTGGCTGCAAATGTCTCTTCGTAGTCTATGCCTTATTTTCGTGAGAAGCCTCGTGCTACGAATCTTTCTTTGTATCCCACGATGTTTCCATCTACTGCATGATGGAACTATGAACTTCTCTTCAGGTCTCGATACTGCATCCTAGACATCATTCTTCTTGAACTGGTCTTCCCTTTCTTCTTGGTGGCTGGAAGGTTCTACATCAATGATGTCACTGCACTCGTCATATTATTCTTTGTCTTTGAATTGTCGTCACTTGTTCTTCAGAACAAGTCTTCACTCGTCTTTGCTTGTAGGTGATTATGTATGCGATCTTTCCTACAAGTCAAATGCATTTGTATGGTTAGAAACATTTCATAAGGAATATTCATACTGGCAAATTCTTATGCACAAATATATGATCATGCAACTACTTTAGCCAATACAACATTCATCCATATATCACGAAAACTTTTCTAGATGCCTTCCATCTCTACCAGGACAACATTGAGATTGTGCACTAATCCAATATGTCAGCAAAGAGGTTTCATTCTAGATAAGTAGCAATGGAGAGTTGTATAGCACCATCAGCTACTTACCCATCACATGCATATTAGTAGTATACTGTCATTAATGCAAACATTCTATCATGCATAATACATTAACTGAATATAAACAAATGCATAACAAAACAATGAAATGACAATTGAATACTTATCTTTATTTGTTTCGTGGGTAGACTCCTTCTTGAGCCTTTAGCTTCATCGTCTTCTTCATTCATAATAACATCGTTTCTCATCCAAATGCTAAGGTGGATAAGAGGTTCTTCAAGAGTTGAGTTCTTCATATTCCTCATCGCTTGAGGTATCTTCTTTGGAAGGTGAGAGCTTGATCTTTAGTTGCTTCCATCTTCTCTTCTCTTCTTATGAGTTGAGCTTCCTCTTCTTTCTAGAGTCCATTGAAAGTAATCACTTCCTTCTGGTGCACGTTCCTCGAATGAATGAAACCCATGATCCTGGGAGGCCATTCAAGGTGGCCATCTCCACTTCTTCTTTTACCGCTTCAAGTTGTTCTTTGATTTGAGAGACCCTTATGACTGCATGGTCTCTGCATTCCGGATCTTCACATTCTTCAACTGGTTTCTTAAGGTAATCTTCTGATGTATGTTCTTCCCTTCAAATAGCTTGGTCAAGGAATCAAACATCTTCGGTGTCTTTAGGGAAGACACGTGTGGTACAAGTTGATCCGTGATTGAATCAACAATGATCTTCTTGGCCTTGACCAAGTTCTTCTTGTGTAAGGCTTCTAGCCTCATCTCCCTCTAGAACTGGAACCTTTCTACTCATGTAGGTGTCCAATTCATTTTCTTCAGAGAGATCATATACTTCCATGCTTGGAAGTTTGTCAACTTCACCAAGCTTATCATCAAGCTGATGTGATAGATCACTTTGAAATGAGAACCTCAAATGGAAACAACAAAAGATTAGATCTTACCGATTTGAGGTGCTTGTCCTTATTCCAGAGCTGGCTGATCTAGGGTTTATCAGAGAAACCCTAATTTTTAAAACTTGGAATCTTTCAGATCTGATTGGATAGAAAAATAGATCTCTTCAAATGGAGCTGTCCAATGTACTCCTTTTCTGAAAATAGTGGAGGGAAGCTCCTGGAATAGGAAGCCCTAGTTTTCCAATTTCTTCAGCATAAATGCCTGTCACTGTTTCTGTGATATCTCCGAAATTAATGCTCCTCTGTGTCTGACATTTCTCATTGAGGTAACCTCGCATGTCCCTGATCCAACACCACAGGTTTCATCATAATTGGTTTCACCAATTGGGATTTATGATCATTTTCCCAAGGTGACTTGTTACAGGACTGTTCAGAACAACGAAGTTGTACGGACTGACACGTGTCACTGGTTCATCTTCCAAGTTTGAAACTCGGACCATAGAAATTACAGCCTGTTTCCTTTCTGGGACATCTTTAAGAATTCCATTTGGACCTCTGTACCCCAAGATATAGCAATTCTCCCCAGGTGTCATGTTTATGGATGAATTCTGGAAGAGGATGGAACCCTAACTTGGAGGGATCATATCTCCCAGAATAGCGAATCTAAGGCCGAATTTTGGACACAGTGTAAATCAAGATTTTATCTTCGGCATATGCAATTTTCAGCTCCTGAGCCTTCTCCAATCTCAGGATATAGCGAATGTACCAAAACTTAGCAGTTTTAGTATTTAGGGTTTTTCTAGCTTGGGGTCAAACTAGGGTTTGACTTTCCCGGAGTTTCACCCAACCAAAAATCTTGATCAAGGTCTCTAAACTTTGATTTTGATGAGAACAATCCTATGCTGGGCTCACTCAAAAATTCCTCTTCTGTAGAAAGCCCTAATTTCTACATTGAAAACTGAAAATGCTCGAAATCGAATTCCGCTTCGACAGAAAGATGCGCCCTTCAATGGAGAGTCAGCCTAGCATAATTTTGCTAATGGATTGTGGAGAGAGACCCAAAAAGTAAGAAGTCCTAGCTTCTACAGCTACACAATGTCTTCTTCTCAGGTTAGCTTTGATACCATGTTAGGATCTTTAACTGAGAGAATAACATGCACAACAATAAAACACAAGCACAACACAAGAGACAAGAGACACAAAGAATTTTCCTCGGGGAAACCATAAAGGAGAAAACCCCGCAAATTCCTCAAAGATAGAATCAACACCAAAGGTAAAACCCGAAAACATAAAGATGATCTCTCGACAGCAGCAATCTCTCTCTCTCACACTGAGAGAGCTTCTTCTCTCTCACTCATACGCCCCAATGAGTGAGTGTGTGTATGATCTAAATAGAGAGACTCACTCTTTATTTATATTCTTCCGTTCACTTAGAACCTACTCCATCATGTTGGCCTCACTTAACAATTACTTACTAGAGCCGACATCTCCAGGAGTGTCTAATAACCCTAGTGCCCCACAACTTGTGGGGAATTTGCCTCCTCTGACCAACAAGGAGGTTTATCCTTAGCACAATGGTGGGGACTATTGCCCCGACTTACAATGACTCACCTAGGGTCGACTTCACTAGGATAGTCTAATAACCCAAGGGCCCCACAACTGTGGGGACTTTAACCCTTGACCAATAGGAGGGTTACTCACAATGATTTGACATGACTTTCTCATTATAGAAACTTCCCGGAATAAACATCGGGGTATGACATGACTCAAATACATTAAAATACATCCCGGAATAAACATCGGGTTACAATACAAAAGAAATACAAGTGAATACATTCCGAAGTTACAATTACATCAACACACAAGTGGTGATACGGGGGTTGGGATAATTAGGTTCCAACTAGATGAGAGTTAGCAAACTCTCGGTTTCATTCATTGAGGATGAAGGTTATGGGATGATGGTGAGATTTGGTCATGTTTTCCTCTATTAGAGAGATGAGTTAGTTGGTACTACCATTCTACTTGGTGATTGCAGGGACATGTTATATGTTTTGAGAGGGCAGGTTGTACGTCTAGGCACAAAGCGGTGACTGTCAGAGTCAGAGGGTGAGGCAGGAGACACACATGATCGACATGTGATTTACATTATTCTGATGAGGAGAGTGGTTCTCTCTAGAGACCTGGAAATAGACTAATCCAGTCCAGAGATGGTGGTGATGAGCAAGATGACGGGGCTCAGGTGGAGTCTTGTGAGTCAATGTTTCAGTATGGAGTTGGCACTTGTATCCGAGAGGGATTCCAGAGCAGGAGGGAGCTGCAATAGGAGTCAGAGGTGGAGATACAAATGGCGTTTTGGACCTTTCTCATTAGGAGGGAGTGTTGGAAAATGACAACTCTGAAGGTCCTTTCTCATATTTTTGGTGTGAGTGTGACGAGGACTTGTAAAGGATTTGTCCTTGTATTTATGTAAAAAAGTGTCTTTTATATAAATAAAATGATTTTTGTTTTGTACTTCATAAAGTGGGTAGTTTTTAATGATGTGTTAAAATATTTAATGAATTTAATTATTCATGTTCATTAATTTTTAAAAGTGTATGTAATTATGACCCTTGATCTTGTAATTAAATTTCAACCCTTGATTAGTGTAGTTGGGGATGGTAGTTACAAATTGAAGTATAAGACAGTGAAAGGACATTGAAGGACACACTCACCATCAAAGAGAAATAAGAAGAATGCAAAGAGGAAATATGAGATACCCTAGTGAAAGTGGCACGATTTCCAAGAAGAGGAGCAACATCACGTTTTCCAAGGCAACCAGAAGGTGACTGTATAATATACTAACATGGTCGTACAACAACACGTGTGGGCATGAATCCGAAGGGAACGACTGTAGCATTTAATGCAGACTGCCAATACCGTACAACAAGGTGATTTCTAGCACATGGCACAAAAATCAAGGCAAAAAAGTACAACAAAAAGTACAGGCCATACAACATGTGTGAGCAGATCATACAACAAGCCATATAGTTGTTAGTTGGCACAATTTTCAAGGTAGTTTGCTATTGTTCTAGTTTAGTGAAATTTTGTCAGTGAAGATTGAAGAAATAATTTTCTTGTGTTGAAAAATTTATGAGTATTCTTAATGAGAAATTCTTCTCCAGCGTTTTCCCCAAGTTGGGGTTTTTCCCGGTCTTTTGACCAAAACATCTGTGTACAAAGTGTTTGCTTCATCTTTAGTGGTAGAGAAGTGTCTTTTAATTTCAAATCTTAATTAAAGGCCTAGACATTCAAAGTGTTTTTGATATAATGCATGTATGAGAATTTTTATGCTTATGCCAAATTTTTTTCACTTGTAGCACTCGGGTGACGGTGCCTCCCAGTAATGTTGGACAATCCCCCCAGGGGGACGGGTCTTATACAAACCCCAACATGGAAAAGGGCCATCAATCCCCCAATTTCTCAAGATTCGACCCTCCTCCCCCTTAGCTTTCCAATCCACCTCTTCCCAAGACCCGAGTCCGATAGTTTCCAAAATTTCAGACTGAATGGTTTCCTATACTCTGTCTTCGGTCAATGAGGCTTCCCTGAAGATCCGACTATTGCGTTCTTTCCAGGTTTCCCAATCTACAAAGATTAGGAAAACCTCAATGGAATCTTTGAAGGGTTCCTTTGGCCAATTCCTCAATGTAAGATCTGGTCTTCCTCTGTTTCTGTTGGAGCATCAGAAGGCTACCACACCTTTGTCCCATAGCGAGTGGGAGAACGAGAACATGTCCAACAAATGATCGATCATCTCTTCAACCAGTTTGCACAAGAAAAATTGGTAAGGCCCATAAAGCCCTCTTTTTTTCAAGTTATCTCCCGTTAAGATTCGTCTTCTTAGAATTAAACCAAATGAAAGATGAAATATTTGGCCACAACTTCGCCTCCCATAAAATTTTCCAGACTTGGTCATCTGAATCTTGGTTGAAACCTCCTTCAATGTTATAAGCTTCCTTGATAGAGAAGGCGCCTTAGGGGGTCATACCCCATCTCAATTCATCTTTACTATTATTTATTTGAATGCACTGGTCTTGGAAATCTTCCTCTACCTTTGAGATGTCTTCATCTTTCCCAAAATGCTCCCACCAATTCCTTTGAGTCCATCTCCTAAATACCACTGAATGCTCCCCTCTCTCCCAGAAGTCACGAACTCTGGTTAACTGTCATTCTTTACATAGTTGGTGGATACGAGGAGTGTTGAGAGCTTCAACCATATTCAAGAGTTTTTGCCAGGCATCATCCTAGAAGAGCACAAAGTAAATCCTCCAGCATATCACTTACAAACATATGCTTGAGAGACTAAGTTTGAATGGTTATTTTACCATCTTATAGAATTTAATGTGAGGGTTTTACCCCTTTAAATTTCCCGTGTCTTATTTTTGAATACATTGTCTTACATCTATCATTTTCTTGGAGGATTTGTTTGCTTAACATTTCATAATAAGACACTCTCATAACAATGTTTGGAGTGCCGTTGTTAGGCCCCTCCAAGATTGTTTCTACATCATCTAAGAGCAAGTTGAGGCAAGTTTTGGCATGTATTACAACTTTACTTGTCTTAACGATTCATAAAACTTGGTCTCTTTAGCTTGATCTTTTGACTCCATTATGCCCAACATTGGATCGAGAATGCCCCTTATCTTCCATCACCCTTTTTCTATAGTACATTTATACACATTTTGTTAAATCTCTCTCCCTATATCACCTTAAACTTCCATGCCATAACCTTAGTGACCTTATATAGGGATATTCCCCTTGAGTTAGAGAATAGTCAAGGTGTTACTGAGGTTATTGAGTTGACAGTGGGTAGCCCCACTTAGTTAGCCTAGGATTTGCACTTTGTGCTTGGGACTTTTACACACTTTAAGTGCTAATTTAGGAGGTAACATAGTGTAATCACAATATCTAAAGATGATTGATTTCTTTATATGCAAATTACCCTCACATTTTCATGTTAGATCTGTTACATGTTGTGATGGCTAACATGCATTCATTTAAAAAGTATTTCGTGATATTCTTGCAAATGGTTGTTGCAAGTGTTCTATCTCTCTCATTCTAGTCATTTATTTCTCCTTTTTGTACACACCAAGTGTTTCAATTCCTTTTTTCATTAATATTAGCTTCAAATATATTTTCTAAAGTTATTTTGGTTTCCTAATATTTCAACAAGTTGAATTGTGGCTTTATGGGGTAAATATTATTTAAAGGTGGAAGGTTTTGGTTGAAACCTTTCAACTATATATATGAAGTACATTAGTATTACACTATGGTGGCAAGAATCCACCGCTTATTAAACGGTAGAAAACTTTTTACATTGTTAGGTGTCCAGTTGAGCTCAAACAAGCGGCCATGATAACTCAACCAATACAATGACACCTTTTCAAGGATTTGAACCTGATGGAGGCAATAACAGTGCACCTCTTTCACATACCTAGCACTTGCCTATTCTAGCCATAACTTTTTTCATCACTATGAAAATTAAAATATTATACCTTGAGTATAATGGTGTTACATTGAACAATGATTTCCAACAAATTTTGTAAAAAATAGAAACGAAAATTCAGTTGTTAAACAATAATAACCAAGACTTTACGTATTCCAAATTGGCAATGTCAAAGGTAGCAAGTCATGTTAAATTCACAATGAGTGAATTGGTAGAATTCACATGTACTGTTTTCAAGTAAGACATAAGAATCTATGTGACCGTAACCCAAAGAACAATTAACATGAACAAATGAGCTAAAAATATAGAGAAAATAAATGTGGGTAATGTGAATCTAATCTGTTATGAAAATTCTTGCTAATACTGCAAGTAGAGACACATGTTAATCCCCTTAAGCGGAATTACACCTCAGTTGTGCACAACTTCCTCAGCATAGACCTATCTTAACCTTGGATTTATTAAACACTAAACTTGAAGTGCAAACTTCAATGTAATTAGATGGTCTCTCAGGCTGGGAAAACATTAAGGTTTACACCTCAAGTTTTTTTAATCCCTTTTGATATTTGACAGGGTTGGGGTTAAGATGGTCTTATGCTAGTTCTACTCCTATTGAGTGAGCATGGAAACCCACAACAACAAAAAGCCACACCATGAACCTCTGATCCAGACCTTTAAACTGGTTAATTTTTTTGCCTAACCACATATTTCTGCCTTGCTCAATTTTTATGGGCCCAGTTGGCTACATTTGCAAATTGTGATACCATATAGAATTTGCTACGAGATTCTTCCCAAGTAGTCATGAATATATTAGGAAATCTTTCAATCCCTAAGCCTGTAAAAGATATTGTAGCCTCACAACTATTGGGCTGGTACCATTGCTTCTTTTAAGACTAGAATTAGTTAAAACCAAAATTAGTTATACAAAGTTCTCCCTGGATATTCTTTTTTGCTTTCAAGTGTTAAGAGAGGATATTCAATCAGTTTTCCATTGCCACAATCGGAAAGAATATTTAATCAGTTTTCCATTGCCACAATCAGTAGTACAGAGTCCCTACCCCCACCACCCGGGTTTTCTTCTTTGCTTTCAAGGGAAAAAGTAAAGATATTGGATATTCACAAGAAAAATCAGACTCCCTTCCCCCACCACCCAGGTTTTCTTCTTTGCTTTCAAGGTAAAAAATGAAGACATTGGATATTCACAAGAAAAATTAGAACACTTTTAAATAACCACAAATAGTATAGTAGTTCAAACTCCCCCCCCACTACGGCCCGAGTTTCCGTCTTTGCTTTCAGGATAAGGAGTAATGACAGGATATTCATAATCAACATTAAAACACTTTTCCATGACCACAATTAGTAGTAGATTCTCCCCACGCCCTGTCCCCATGGTTAGAAAGCGTGAAGACAAGATATTCAGAAACAAGATTTAAACACTTTTCCATACTCACAATTAGTAGTTGAGACTAAACCCCCCTCCCCGACTTTTTTCCTTTGCCTTCAGGAGAAAGAGTAAAGATGGTATTCACAAGCAAAATTGAAACACTTTTTACATAGCTATAAATTAGTGGTACAGAGTCCCTACCCCAACCACCCGGGTTTTCTTCTTTGCTTTCAAGGGAAAAAGTAAAGATATTGGATATTCACAAGAAAAATCAGATTCCCTTCCCCAACCACCCAGGTTTTCTTCTTTGCTTTCAAGGTAAAAAATGAAGACATTGGATATTCACAAAAAAAATTAAAACACTTTCAAATAGCCACAAATAGTAGTTCAAACTCCCCCACCCCTACGGCCTGAGTCTCCTTCTTTGCTTTCAGGATAAGGAGTAATGACAGGATATTCATAATCAACATTGAAACACTTTTCCATGACCACAATTAGTAATAGATTCTCCCCACGCCCTGTCCCCATGGTTAGAAAGTGTGAAGACAAGATATTCAGAAACAAGATTTAAACACTTTTCCATACTCACAATTAGTAGTTGAGACTAAACCCCCCCTCTCCGGCTTTTTTTCTTTGCCTTCAGGAGAAAGAGTAAAGATGGTATTCACAAGCAAAATTGAAATACTTTTACATAGCTATAAATTAGTGGTACAGAGTCCAGACAACCCTACTCTCCGGGGTTTCTTTTTCGCCGTCAGGAAAATTATAAAGGAGTAAAGACAGGATATTCACAAGTGAGATTGAAACACTTCTCCTTGCTTCTTCTGAGGTAGCATCAGAAGACATCTAAATTATAACAAATGCCAAGAACCGATCTAGTTTATTCTTCTTAATTGAATGTCAAAATTTATAGTTAAATTCAGATGCATGTAACACCCATTTAACATGATGTATGAATTTCAATAGAGAATGTGCCTTGGATAATTGTTAATCCAACCAACTCAATGACAACTAGATTTCACTAATCTGTGCATTACTCTGCACCAACTTAAGCCGCTGATAATATGAACCCGCTGTGGAGATATTGGCTTGGCCATTGCAGCAACACACATATATGCCTTATTGCAGATGAATCTGCCGCTTTTCCCTATAGAATCTTGCTACTGGTACTATATCCAGTATCATGCAATTTCAAGGAATAATACCCTGCACTTGAAGATGAAAAAATATTAAGAAATTTTCCTTCACAGTGCTTCACCACCTTGTTTTCAATCAATATAGAAAGGTAATTGCAATTCTTTGACACCTAAGGAATCCACTAATCTTGAAGGTTCGTGTAGCACCTTGTGATGTAGCCTAATTTAGGCCATCAACAGCAAGCAGAATATTACAACTACACATGCAGACGCCCTCTATGCAATATCTTCAATATAAAATGAAGCAAGTTACTTCCATCCGAAAAACTCAAAGGAGCAGTTCTTAAGTTCCATTGTACCACTTAAAGACCATCAGAAAGTCCACTCCCTTGTTCACTTTTGTGACTAGATATAATTTTGGCCATGTCAGTTAAAAATGGCCAATTTCTTTTACTTGTCTCACCCATGAGAATACTCTACATTATACAAAACATAAATCGCAGTAAGGTCCCAATCAAATGCCAAGCAAAAACCAAAAAGCAAGATGACTGATTTAAGATATAATCACATAGAAACAGGTGGTTGTAGCTAACCTTATACTTCTTCACCAGTGATGACCAGCAAGATTTACATTGTTCAGGGGTTCGATCGATTCCATAACCTGACAAAGTTACTGAAATATCTTCCCACAAAACCTTCTTTGTTCTCATCGTTCTAAATTTACTGTCCATCTGTCCCCGTAATTCTATCAACTTTTGAATTTCGTTTTTCTTCCATCTGGAACGCTTCCCGGTTGGAGATGAAACTGCTGATGATACATCTAATGATGTGGACCGTGAAGAAACTTCCTCATGTTCCTTTTCTTTATCTTTAGATGTTACAGAAGAATGCACAAGGGATGCTACCAATGATACTTTGGGAATTCCACTTCTAACTTTATGGTCTTTGGCCGAGGTAACTGACAGTCCAATAGGTGCTGCACCTGAAACAATAAGGTTGTAAACATTATACTTGCAGCTTCCACAAATGCAACCAACAACTTTACAGTATGACAACCAAAGTGCTATCAAGATGACAGAATCCAATTTATCATTCTAAAACCAAACATGTTGAAATTCAGCATCACTATATAAGAGAACAAGTGCAGAACAAAGAGATCCAACTTATTTATTGTAGGCCCCAAGATCAAGTGGCAGATATCTTCACCAAAGCACTCAACAATGATAAATTTGAAAATTTTCAAGAGAGGTTAGGAGTTGTAGAAAATGACATAAACATTAAGAGTGGGTGTTAGATATTATAATGTTTATGTAATGTTACTTTATGTAATAGAGTAATAATGAGTAATAATATCATAAAGTGAAAGAAGTCATATGTAATAAATGACACTTATGTTTAATGTAATTATGAAGTTAGGTTTTTTTAAGTAAATTAGGTAAACAGTTTCTAAACGGAAATAACAGAACTTGCTAGATATATATATACAACACCACTTTATGTAATTAGTGAACATTATTGATAAGATATGTCTCGTTCATTCTCTCTTCGTTCTCTCTGGTCTCCTTCATATTTCTCCATAGCTTAGTTTAACAATGGAATCCCAAATGGACTTATAGAACTTAGAGGGAAAACCACCAAGCTCAAGGGACTTGCCATTCTACATCAAAGTGACATGTTACCCCTCATATAGCATGAGGTTGCTTTATTGAGTTCAGTTTCATTTGCAGTTCTATAAGACAGATGCAGTTGTTGTTATTGATTTATCATTGATATGTTATAGGGGCCATTTATGGACAGACACCTCTTCCTGAGAACTACGCTTACGATATGTCTCATTGGCCACAATGATGGATAGGTAGCTATTGCCTGTATAGTCTCTAGCAAACAAGTGTGTGGTGTTTAAAAAAGGTGGTTTGTGCAAAGATTTTAATTTAGCACCTAAAGTTTAGCACTAGCACCAGTGGCACCTTGTTCTGATATGATGGCATGAGGGATGCATGATATAAGCACTTCTGAGGGGTATTCTTAGATGATATTTGGTTGGATGGAGTTAATAGACACTTTTTGCCTAAAGGGTTTGCCATGCTATATTGTTTCAATATTTATGGATATCATCTTTACATATTTGGGCTACTAGTGTGGTTAAAGCAATTGGTATAGGATCTTCTATGTCAGAGGGTTTCAGGTGATTAACAGAGGTCTAGCAACATATATTTGATGATGTGATGGGGTTTTGCATAGGAGATGTGATCTGTAAATTGCCGTGGATATTCCATTGGAACAGTTCATCACAACGAATCTTACAACTTCGTTCTTTTTATTGAATTATTTCCATAGAATGCTAAATAACTGGAACTGTAAGAAAATAACTAGATTAAAGAAATACACAATCCACACAAATAACACAAGATATACCCTTGGAAAACCCACAATGAGAAAAAACCCAACTAGAAATGAGGACTATACCTTGCTCTTTTCTTCTCCATTATGCATTACGAATACAAAGAAAGTGGTACTATCTATGGAGTTACCTATGACTCTGCGGTTAGAATGGCTACTACAGGATCTCCTACTTCCTCTGTTATGCTCTACTATCCACTCCTGTGATGTTTCTCTACTATGGAACAATACATAACATCAAAAGAATGGAACCCCTTCTTTTCCTAGTAGCCCGGTATTTAACATAGTGTGATAGTCGTCTAGGGTTTTTGCATGCCCTAACTCCCGATTAGGGTTAGGGTTTGGACCTTCTAGAATGTTCTTGAATGTCCACACGTGACTAGCTCCACATGTGTGAGAAATGAGAGTTGACGTGGAATCCACTTGATACCATGGTGGTCAGCTAGATAGGTCAACTTGCGGGAGGCATAACTTCTTCATATGGACTTCGTTTGAGGTGATTTTTGGACCGTTGGAAAGGTCTCAGAGTGTAGAATAGCATCAAGGGGCATTGCACAAGCAAGCAACTTTTGTCCCAAAAAACATTGTTTAGATCCTCAAACGGGCCCTAGAAGGTTCTGGACCCCAAATATGCAAAGTTTGACTTGCCCCTAAAATGGGCCTTGTTATCATATATATTTGAGCTAGGCTACCATGATGCAACATACAGATTGATCTCTTTATTTTTTTGAGCCAGACTTTTGGATGGGGATACAACATGGATCATCACTACAACATGAGCCATTCAAAGGCTTTATTCAATTGCAGATGCAGAGTATTTCTGTGCCCCGACTGAGATCTCCTTGTCCATTGAGATGACTTCAGTGATGACTTAGTTCATTCGAGTAGAGCAATAGAGATGGTACACAGTTCATAGATGGGCATATTAGGTAGAGACATGTATATGGTGAGATCATGTATATTGCTCCTTGGTAGGATTTTGCTCTCTGATGTATACTAACACTTTTGACTTGTTATGTGTAATATCCCAAATACTGATATTTTCTATTTCTATGCAAAGTTACTGGAATAGCCGGGCATGCAAACTGCCATGCAAAATTTCCCTATTTTATAGCTGAAATTAGGGTTAGGGTTTGCAGGATAGAATGAACACTTACCACTGATAAGTCGGCTGAATATGCTCCAGAGAGAATACGCATGCAAGATGAGCTGAGCTAATGAAGAAATGACCCTGTTTCCTGCTGCAATACCCCGGTAGGCTGAATCAGATAAGTGCGATGTTTTTGCTGAAGGGATGGTCAGTTTCAGCTGGAAATAGGTCCGAAGGTAGGTATGCCCGTGCCGGAGAGGATGGTCAAAGCATGCAAGAATTTTGACCTCCCAGATGCCCTAGTGAATTGGTCTACCAATCTGCTACTCACGCCCCCACAACCCTGTAATCTGCTGCTAGCTGCCCCAGATGGACAATCTGATGGTTGATAATCACTCAAAGCAGTAGAGTGATATTATCAGTGAGGATGCCGGCCACATGCGGAAGAATATATGGTGATCCAGAGTCCTGGTGAATGACTAGGGTTTCCCCAGCTAAATGCCCCCAGCTGTACGGATGAACCTGCAAATAACCTTCGGACATATACTGGAACACTCGATAATGATGAATGCAATAGACACAGTGACAAACCTGGATGGTTTATCCTGAAGGAGACTAGGGAAGATATCTCACTGCCGAAATCCCGTTAGCTGAAGACGCCATCTCCAACCCCAACTGCCGTGGTCGCACGCTGTGCTGCTACTCAAGAGCTTCGAAATCAATAATAATCCAAAAGTAAAGTCTCCATTCACTTTATCTTTCTTTTATAACTTTCAACTGCAAAAACCCTAACTTTGACCTAATTAGGTCACTTTAACTTCTAATTTGCAGTTGACTTGCATGCATGCGCATAGAGACTTAATTGGGTGCATGCATCATTAAATAATGCTTAGATGTCATGCATGCCGGTGGCCTTTGGCTCCAGTCGCCCTCTTCGACCCAATGGTGATATAATATTGATGCCTTAGATTTTTTTGTAAATGGCATCAGTCTTCAGTTGATTCTGTTGTTGCCCGAAACTGGCACGCGGGTGCCGAAAGCCCAAACCGCGGGCACACCGGCCCGACGACAACTTCTCGAGAGAGAGGCCAATGTCACCACACCTTCTCTCTCCTCTCTTCAGGCTGGCTCTTCTCTAGCTCTAAGGGGGTTTCCCTAAGTTCGAATCTCTAAGGCAGGTGCAGCTGAGGCAGGGTGATCTGAAGAGGCTGCCTTAGAGAAACTTAGGAAGAAAAAAAGGAAAATGATTCGGATTGATGGGCAGGAAGGGAAGGGAGGATCAGTCCTCGAGGGAAGGCCAGTGCCTGTACTAGAAGGGTAAATGGAGTCAGAAGGGGACTCAAAAGAGCTTTGTGTTTCGCGGAACTGAGACTTTGCTCCGTTCCATAATCAGAGGCCAGGAGAATGGAAGTATAACTGACTACTTTCCATTACTCCCAGACCTCCAAGAACATAATGGCGACAAGCAACTTGGCAGCCGCAAATGCTTGCCCAACGTGCTAGATTGTTAGCCCTCTATGCTGGCTTGGTCTATAACTTTATGAAAACCCGAAGCTACAACGGAGAAACCCAACATATCCCAAAAATACTCAACATGATATTTTTTCTTTTATTGACTCTGGAGAAAAATCCTCCCAGCCCAAAAACTTCCATCTGTTACAAATGAAGAGCCTTCTTTTTATAAGCCAAAAAGACCCTTGTTTTTTTGTTCAAAAAGTAAAAAGTAAAAATAAAATAATAAACTAAAGGAGAAAAAGTAGGATCATAGATCCACTTTTCTCTCACCTACAGCCAAAGAAAATGCTTTTACAAACTAAAGGGACTCCCCCTTTACTATCAAAAGATACCAAGCACTCTCACTTCACTAAATGTTCAACCCCATGGTGAAATGGGACTCCTCGATGACAAGCTGCCTTCAAAGCCACGTGAACCAAGATGCCCACAACAGAAAAAATCGTGTTGATACTCCCATGTGGTAAAAGAAATGCAGCCAAGCTGCTACCAAAATCTCCACGCGATGGGTGCAGCCAGACCATCACCCGACCCCCAATCCTCAGTGGCTGCTACCAAAATCTCCACGCGATGGGTGCAGCCAGACCATCACCCGACCCCCAATCCTCAGTGGAAATTCACTGATGAAATCAACGTTAAGATGTAACCCAGGATCCACGCTGCTTGAAAAAATCTTTATCGGCCATGAAAAATACAGGCTGCCAACCGTAGACCGGCAATCAAAAATTTGGTATTTCCACTTGGCTGATTTTCATGGTGCTTACGGCTTTCTCGTTCAACAACCAAATTGGAATTGATTAACAGCTAGATCAATTTTTTATTGTAAATCGAATCAAACAAATGATTGATGCTATCTCTGGAGCCGGTAGTGGAAGATGATGATGCGCCATATCATTGCACTCCGTATTCGTGTAACCGACTGTCACAAAAACGCCTATTTCTCTACCACCCGCTGCCAATTAATGTTCTCCACAAAATACGCTATCGGGCTGCATCAAAGGCTATACGTAGTTAATACTAATAATCAACAATCTGGAACAGAGTATTGGATCTCTGGACTGCCCGAATTATAAATTACTGCCTGAGCTTCATGTAGACTCTCCCCTCCAAACATGCCCCTAATATGAAGATACACGCAAAGAACCCATTACTTTGGCTGTCAATCAAACGAATCCTGATGAAAGGGATCGATCAACTGCTCCAAACAACACGACTGCCACCTAGCAATGAAGCTCTCCACGCCATCGACTGCCACAAAGAAATCTACGCCGAAAACCTGTCACGATGAGTTAATAAAATTGTGTCCTGGTTCACAATTCAATTCGCTGCCACCAGGGATCACTTGATTGCCAAACTGCCAGTCATTATGCCAATCTGAATTCTCGGCTTTACGCTTCCAGTAAGAACTGTGGAGATCTGAAATTTGAATGCTATAAAATGCAGAATCTAATGTGCTGGTTGCAACTCATCCACCTAACTCCATGTTTTAGTTCACTTTCCTATAGCACATGATGTAGTCCTCAAATACATGTTGTAGGGGTAAAAGTATCTTTGTCAGAAATAATTCAGTCCCTTGCAGCCACAGCGCTATTGATGTTTTAAGGAGGCTTTTTACTGGGTCTTCTTTAATTAAGTGTGTCCAAGTGCTGGAATAATAGTCCTTAACAGCTGATAATCTTCAAGGAAGCTGGTCTCTGTGACAGCAGGTGGCTGGCAGTTGCTAAGGATCCCTTTTCATCATACTCATGTTTGCATACGATCAGATAACGTATAGCAACGCCATTTTCACAGAACTGCCAGCACCAGCAGCCTTACCCTCGCATTCTTGCAAAAGGTTCACTAACGCAGATAGAGCATTGGCCTTTACAAGATAAAATGTAGTCTTAACATCACAAGGGCCTCTGTGCACTCTACATACTGGGGGCTTTGCAGACATGAAACACAAACATCCATTGACTACAGGTGCCACACTAAGCTGGGGACTACTCAAAGATAGATTACCAATAGCAAAAGCTGCTTTGGTTTTTTGCCAACATTGTCCTAGAGTGAAGCAAACTTATAAGAATCGGGTAAGCTCCCAACTGCACGACTGTATGTTGAGTGACCACACTAGAAGGGTCAGTGAATCTGAGTAGTGTTCCAACTGCATTTTCTTTTGCATCAGAAGTCCCACTCTTCATCACTTTTATATCAGCTGGGAGTGCTTCGGACTCTATTAAAGCAGCATTGAGTTTACTGTCAGAAGCTGGGAGGTTTGCCAATATGCCTGCTGTGGCTGCTTGTACATCACCTTTAGTATAATCTTCAAGAAAACTTACAAAAATATGCAACTTATTTTTGTTTAATAGAAACACTGACACCTCCTGAGAACCCCCCTCTGAAAGGAAACATAGCAATTTAAGAACAGTTTTGCATACTTTTGGATCAGAACCTTCAACCAGAGGTAGAAGAACAGAAATTGCATTTACTTCCCTGGCAACTGTCCTGACAATTTGTCCATCTGGTGCAGAAACCATTCCAAGAAGAACATTTAACACATATCCGCGTACGGAAAAGAAAGTAGAAGGGAACTTTGAAGAAAATAAATGATCCATGATGAGAGGAACTGCTCCTGTATCAGCCATGTGTTTCTTGTTCTTGTGATTTATAGACAGATTCTTTAGAGCTCCCAAAGCTAATGCCTTTGACTCAAAATTACCTGCGATCATTTTGACAAGGGGAGGAATTGCTCCTTCATCTCCCAAGAGATTTATAGTTTGATCAGTTAATTCCATATCTGCAAGGGCTTTTGCCATTTTCAGCTTTGATTCCCCTGAGCCTTGATTCTTTCTGTTGCTCCTCATTTACGCTTTTCTTTTATAAATAGTGTTTTAAGCACTCAAAGTGCAGAATGCATTTGGAGGGGTAACAGATTCCTTAACTGTCAGTAACCGCTCGAACCCACAGGAATCACATAGGTTAGCGGTTTGGTCCTCAATGCCTAAGCAGACGAGGACATTACAATCCTCCCCTTTTGAGATTGCTTGTCCTCAAGCAACTGCAAACTAGGATGCTGCAATACCTGTTCTCCTTCCCATGTGGCATCCTCTAGAGGTAGTTCTTTCCATTGAACCAAGTATTCTCTAATCACCCGGTTCCTGAGTTTTCTTTCTCGAGTCTGTATGATCCATTCAGGAATCAATATCAATAGTCCCTCGTCATCTAAAGGAGGTAGTTCTGTTGATGGAGCAATGTGTTTCCCAATGGTCTTTTTCAGGTTGGACACATGGAATACATTGTGAATTTTACTTTCCTATGGTAGTTCTAGTTCATATGCCACCTCTCCCACCTTCCTGATTATTTTGTAGGGTCCATAGAAGCGAGGTTTTAACTTTTTTGCTCCTTTCTTCTTAAGGGAAGACTGTCTGTAAGGTTGGAGCCTTAAGTATACCAACTTTCCTACCTCAAAACTCCGCTCAACCTTGTGTCTGTCTGCATACAACTTCTACTGATTCTGGGTTGTCTGTAAGTTTTCTTTCAGGATTTTAAGAATATCTTGACTGTCCTGTATCCAATCCTTTGCTTTAGGAGCCATGCTGTCCCCGAATGCTCAATCTGCATAGTCCAAGGTTTCGTAGCCATATAATGCCTGAAAAGGTGTCATCCTAATAGACATGTGATAGGTAGTATTGTAGCAGTACTCCCCTAAGTGTAGCCATTTAATCTAGGTTCGCTGCTGCCCTGTTACATAGTTCCTCATATATCCTTCAATCCACTTGTTGACAATTTCAGTTTGTCCATCGCTCTGGGGATGATAACTCGTGCTGGTGGCAAGCTCGGTCCCTACTAATCTGAATAGTTCATGCCAGAAGGCACCTGTGAATCTACTGTCCCGGTCACTGATGATGGTCTTAAGTAATTCGTGTAACTTAAAGACCTCCCTGAAGAATAACTCAGCTACCTGAGCTGCAGAGTAATCAAATGATATAAAAAAAATGTGCAAATTTGGTCAGTCTATCAACTACGACATATAAACAATCTCGCCCTTGGACCTTGGGCAATCCTGTAATAAAGTTTATGGAGACACTTTCCCACATCTGTTCTGGAATTGGTAGTGGCTGAAGCAACCTTGCTGGATGGATGTTCTCAATCTTGTTCTGCTGACATATGCTACATTCTCGTATGTGCTGCATAACCTCCCCTTTGAGGCCCTTCCATGAGAACCTCTCTCGGATCTGCCTGTAGGTCTTCAAGAAACCCTGATGTCCTGATAATGGAGAGTCATGTGTTGCCTGTATGATATTTTTTCTCAAAGTTGATTCTAGGATGAGGTATATCCTGTTCTTGTAATAGATGATGTCATCAACAATCCTGTACCTGTCATCCTCATAATGACTTTCATCTCCTCGAACGTTTTCTGTGTTAGTTTTGTCCAGGTGAATGCTCCCTTCTTTATGAGATCTGTGAGGGGTGCAGCAAATTGAGAGAATCCCTTAGCATACCTTCGGTAATAAGTGCAAAGACCTAAGAAGCCTCTCAATTATGTGATTGTTTTTGGTGCGGGCCAATCTTTGATAGCTCGAATTTTCTCCATGTCAACCTGTACTCCTTTTTCTCTGATTATGTGCCCTAGATACAACATTTCCTTCATGCCAAATTCACACTTGGACATTTTCGCATAAAGCGAGTGTTCTGCTAAAATGCTCAATACTTGGTCCAAGTGTTTCAGATGTTCCTCCCATGTTTTGCTGTAAATCAGGATGTCATCAAAGAATACTAACAAAAACTTACGTAGTTGAACTCTGAAAGTATGGTTCATGCATGATTGAAAAGTGGCTGGAGCATTGGTAAGTCCAAAAGGCATGACTGTTGCATGAGGGTCCAAACAAGCTTCCCGTAATCCCTATCCTCCTGCCCGAAGTCTATCTGAACAGGCAGTGTTTGCCCGAGCTAGGAAAGAGGTGCTCGAAATGCAAAACAGGCTGCCCGAGGTGTAAACTAGGTTACTTGTGAAGAACTATGCTGCCCGTCAATTCTATGGGCAGATGCCCGAGCTAGAACAATAGTTATCCGTGACCCTATAGTGCTGCCCGAAGATAGACTGAGGCTACTCATGAATGATTAGGGAAACCCATGAATTTTCCCTCCTCTGTTGTGCCTGCCCGAGGGTACTATTAGGCTTCTTGTGAGGGTTTTGCTGTTGCCCGAAGGTATAGACAGGCAACCCGTGAAGATGAATGCTGACCGAGGTTTCTGATGATGGTTTTAGGGCTGCCCGGATGCTCTAGGGTGATGCCCTAGTTCTGTCCTTCTTCTACCTTTGCTGACCGTGGAAGGAAGGAGAGATACACTAGCTGGTTAGGGTATCTGCTACTCACTTGTGCATGGAGGGAGTGATGCCCTAGATCAGAGAAATGAAGATTCCCTAGCTAGAAAAGCCTCCATGCTAGGGCATAAATAAAACAAAGATATTCACTCCCTTCAAAGATCAACGAAAATCATTTAGAGAGAAGCTCCACATTGATGATGAAGTGTGTCCAAATGAATTGGAGATGATCTTCTTTAATAGCCTTTAATTCACTGGGATGTGGACCAAAACTCAAAAGAATAAAATAATAGTATTTTATTCTCTTACCTTTTGACTTTTACCTTTAGTGGTACTAAAGGTCTTTTTGTGTTTTCACTTTGACTTCTTGTGGTGCAATTGGTCTTTATGTATTTTTGACTTTTACCTTTTAGCCTTCTTCAAGTGCCCCATGGTCAATGTAAGCGGTCATAGGGGTCCTTCAAACCCACTCAAAGTACATCATCATAAATAGAGAGAATTACCAATGCTTTTATCTCACACTCCTTGTGCCACCAAGATCGAGTACTAGGTGTCTTAACCAAGGGTAGCTAATCCTTGGAGAAGATCACAAAGCCCACAGATCAAGGGTAGGAGTGTCTCACATGCCCAGACTCAGTCTAGAACTTATAGTGATGTCACGGTAACTGACCAGGTGCTTTAGCCATAGGCTGCATAATTTGACCCGAGGTCAAATACTTGGCAACTGACCAAGTGCCTCCACTCTCTCGGAGAATGGCCCTCAGCCCTAGGCTGAGTCCCCCAGTTCAAGATTGGTTCATCTTCCTGGTAACTGACTAGGTGCCTCGATTCAAAGAATGGCCACTCAGCTCTAGGCTGAGTTCCTCTAATGCTGGATTGGCTCCACATCCTGGTCCTTGACTAGATGTCCCCATTCAACAGAATGGCTACTCAGCTTAAGGTTGAGTTCCCCCAGTGCTGGACTGGTTCCACATCCTAGTCCTTGACCAAATGTCTCCATTCAACAGAATGGCTACTTAGCTCAAGGCTGAGTTCCCCCAGTGCTAGACTAGTTCCACAACCTGGTCCTTGACCAGATGTCCCCATTCAACAGAATGGCTACTCAGCTCAAGGATGAGCTGCCTCAGTGCTGGATTGGTTCCACATCTTGGCCCGTGACTAGATGTCCCCATTCTCCAAGAGAATGGCTCTCGATGCTGCTTAGGAAAAATCAACACTACCTGCCACAGAAACTCGGAACACAAGTTTATTAAACAAAATAAAAATGTTCTTCCAAAATATCTGAAACAAATACACAGTAAGATCTTCAAACAAACAAGCTTTTAAAACTTACCCTACAGGAAACAATTTCCCTTCAAATGCCCAGCTCAACCAAAGAGATGCAAGAAAAATGAACACCGCCGGTTACTTCAAAAGCTCAAGACAATACTCATCCACACATAAAATTGCTACACAGTTCTTGAACTCCAAAGTCTTTTATTCAAAACAAAATATTACAATTGCATATCAGCAGAGGTTCCATACAATTCTCTTCATGTCGAAATGAAGAGAACTTGCTCTCTTAAATAGAAAAAATCAGTATGAGGGGGCACACTTGCTAAAGGATGAACTTGATAGCTTGGTGTGAGTTGGATCCCCATGCTTTGGGGCATAAAGAAGACAATTACCAAAATGCCAAAAGCTTAACTTCAAACCAAATCTTTCTTTCTTGGGAAAAGCGCCCCTCTTGGAAAAAAATCCAATTTGATATTTAACAACCATTTCTTTCTTTTTGGTGGGTTGTAACTCTTTAGGAATAATTCTATTTACCTTTTCCAACTCACGGAATCAATTTTCATCAAGTTTCCAATTTTTTATGAGTTGCTGAATTTCTCACTTTTTTCGTTTTTTTGGTTTTCTCGAGTAATTATTAATTTTGGAGATAAATAATTACTCGAAAACTTAGGAAAGTGGGTCTAGGGGTTAAGTGGGTGCTCTGAGTTAGAAAACGAGCACCCCCATGGCGAAAACAACCTCCTAGCCACACTTTTATGACTTTTTAGAGTTTTACAATTAACTTATTAAAAATAAGCCTGTAAAAATGGAAAAAATATTTTTTTCCGGAACTCAGAAAAAACCTATGGGGACTTGGGACATGTTCATAATGACTCAAAATAATGATTAGCATGGTAATATACATCGACATGTAGTTTTTAATAACCTCCAAAGGCCTAACCACCAATGCAATTATTCCAGCTTTGGAGGTGTTGCCGTTCCTGACCGGCGTGCGTGTGTCAAAAGCCCAAATGTAGGCACATCGACCCGATGGCAACTGCGAAAAGAGCAGCCACTGTCACCACACTCCTCTCTTCCTCGCGTCAGGTTGGCTCTTCTCCAACTCAAGGGGGGCTTCCCTAAGGTTAAGATCACTAAGGCAAGAATCAATGGCTGACAAGGTGAATAGAAGAGGCTGCCTTAGAGAAATGGTTGCAGTATAATAGGTAGTTTGAGTGTTTATGGGAAAGAGGGAAAGATCAAACCTTACAAATGGACCAGTGCTTGTATACCTAAAGGGAGAAATGGAGTCAAAGGAGAACCCACGAGGGACTTGTGTCAATGGTGCAGCTACTAGATTTGCTTCCTCCTAATTGCAGAAGATGCGCTATGCAAACAAAAGAGATACTACACTATCAAACTTGATAAAATGTAAACATCAATACCCGTGTATGCACGATCACAAAGGAAAAATGCTAGCAAATGCTAGGATTTTCACCTTCCAATAGGATGATAGCATCAGTTTATGGTCTCTGACGCAAACATAGAAAAGAAAAATGGCGTCTAGCAACAAACACTCATTCATACAAGTTCACGCCACACATCACAGAGAGTGCTCAACTGAACCACCATGAAACCCAAAAAAGATATGTTTTCTATTAATCTCTAGGGAAAAATCCTCCTAGTGTTTCCATCCATTACAATGAGGAAGACTTGCTTCTCTATAGGCCAAAAGGATCTCATAAATAATAAAAAATAAAAGTGAATGTCAGATTCACTTTTTCCTCCCTAAGTAACTACTTGACTATTACATTTATTTAAAGTGTAACCACCACTCTATCTACCCCCCTCCCCTTAAACCATGCATCGTCCTTGATGAATACTTATTTATACATGCTGCAAATTTTCAACACTTTTCAAAATAAATGAGGGTATGCCTCCCTCATCACATCTTCCATTTACCAAGTTGCATCTTCAGGTTTACCAAGTGTAGATATCACTTCATTTAAAGAATAAACCCATTTTAACTAAATGTTGAATGCCACCGTAACCATATGCTGCCAAAGTTACCCACAATCATGATTCGACTTCTCCAAAGTCAAGTCTAGAACACGCAGTTGCTACGCGGAGAATTTAACACATGGGTCAGAAGGATGACACCCAGATCGCATGAGCTGCTCCAAACTATCGACATGATGTTGAAAACTATCTCGAGCGGCTGCCAAAACAAACATGAAGTCTGCCCTGGAAATCAGTTGTCAGGAAACACGCAGGCCTGAGTCAAGTTCCATGCCGCGACTGCCAAAGAACAATGCGCCTCTTGTCTTGTAATCACCTAATTCTCATGAATCGGCTGCCAACGAAACGTAGAGTTTTTTATGTAACTGGTCCATTCACCGAACACCAAGCCAAAGGAAAGTTGAGAAATGCCAATAACCAGCTACGCTTTGCGCATGCAGCTATCAATAAACTTGAATTTAATCTTGTAGTCGGCCTGTCTCTATGTGAAGGAAAACGCCAAATTCCTTAAATCACGACACGACAGTCTCTAGAAAAAAGGCTTTGAATTTGCAAATATTTTAATGTTATATCCTGCGATCTACCTTTGCGTCAGAGTGCTTTTATGAGCTAGGCCAATTATGTGCATTTGTGCAGTAGAACCATATCTATTCCTGTATTCTGCCATGTTGAAGAATTGCTCACACATATTGGCGCATATCTCTTGAATCTCTAGTGTCCCATTGCTAACCAGCCCAATTATTAAAAGAATACCATGTTCTTGATTAATTAAGCGACACCCGATTTCACTGTCAACTACTCGATCGTCAACAAGTGTAGATAGGGCTCCAAGTGCTGTTAACACACATGACATCTGTTGTTCCTTTAGCAATAGTACTAGAGGCTTGATAGCACCTGCTTCCAATAAACAATAATTACTTTCTAGGTGAGAAAATCCACGATGTAGACTTCATCTCCGCAAGTTTTCGTTGGTGTTCCTTTTCCAAACAAAACCTTAAAAGAGCACCAACACAAGCCTCTAAGACTACATCGTTGACATTCTAGTTGAGGCATCATATTGGCCTGCAATGACAATGATGACATCTGCTTATCTTCTGGAGGAAGATCAGACAAAATAGATGCAGTAGCAGCATGATCTGAATTAGCATAACCATCTTTAAGCATGTCCATAATGACATTCAAGCTTCCTGGTTGTTCTTTCAGAGCTGAACACACATCAACTCCAAATGTACTTGATAGAAAACTAAACAGTTGCACTGCTCTTTCTCTGACCCACAGATTTATGAGCAACTTAAAAGCATTGTTTTTTCTTTTTTTATGTTCAATTTTACAGTTGTGCTTATTGCTGTTGCACATGCTTCATTATTTTCACTGTCTATCATTTCTATAAGAGTAGAAATAGTTTCCGTTGTTGCTACAATTTCCTTGCTCTTGTCAGGCATGTGCAGACGGCCAAGTGTCTTGGCCATTAAAATCTGAGTCAAGGATTCTCCAGAGCGCCTTACTGTCAGATTTGTCGGTGTTTGTAGATTGTGGAGGACTGCATTAAAGTATGGACACAAACCCACACCGCAACCTATGACCTTCCCTTGTTTCCCTGTGGACACTTGCTGCTCTGTGGACACCCCTGTGGAAATGGGGTGCTAACAGGAGGCTTGGGTGAAAAACTCGAAAATTATTTATCACTTAAAAACGATAGATAATTAACAAGGAAAAAACACCCTGGAATAATGCATTGATGACTAAGTCCTAAGAAACCAAACCTTTTACATAAAGTCATCATGCTAACTCATTTTATTACAATTCCTCGTGGGGTATGAACATGTTAAAAAATAAATAAAAAAGGACCTAAAAAAAACCTGCATGGACTTCTGAACTGAAATTTGAACACTTAATTGTTCATCTTTGGCGGCTCACTTAAAAGTCCAACTGAGTGCAACTCAGATGGTAACACTATATACTGTGAAATGCAAGCCCTCAAATAAAGTTGCAAATTGTGTCTTTAGACACAACTTAAAAAGGGCTATGAAATGAAATTGTGAAAGGCCCAAATAAAACAATGGATAAATAAACGCTAAATCAAAAGACTGCTGGCCATCTTATGTTAAATGTAATGATTAATTCCTCACGGAACCTGCGGGTTTTGATGTGAGATGGAGTAGAGGACAACTAATTCTAAGTGTCCCCTAGTATCTCTTCACTACAGTTTCTTGTGTACTCAAGGCAAGGGTCCTAGAAAAGATCCTCATGGAGCTTGATTGCTAGCTTGGATGTGAGCCACAGACATTTTGTTAAAGTTGAATGGACTCTTTTCAGATCAACTTATCCACATGTGAGACACCACCATTTCCTATTGTTATCTGTCATGCATGTCACTGTGGTTGTGTGTATTTGTCGTCATTCAAAGAGATCATATGGTTGAATTCAATTAGAAGTCATTACCCTTTGCCTTAGCCGTGTTTTCCACCTTCACCCAACATTAGCAAATTGATTAAACTTTGTAAGTATGGCATATTCAAGGGACTTCCAAAAGATTCAAAGATTTTTCAAAGACACAGGTATATCTTATTGATTATTATTATTATTATTGTCACCATGATTCTGATTAGCATGATTTAAGTTGGGTTTTAATATACATCTTGGAGCAGTTCTTACCTTGGATGCATGCAGGTTCAGCTCAGTTTCGTATCTCACCTTTGGTTTGGGTATTTTGACCTGGTCAATCCAGTTGACCAAATCAAACACGGTTCCCAAGGAAGTGACTACAGAAATTGACAGTGCTTATATTTGTTCCAAACATGCCTAAGACCAATACTACAGTTTCAGTTTTCAAAGTTTGGCCCTAGTTTTCATGATAAGTGGTTATTATCATAGTTAGATATATCGTGTCGGCAAATATATTGCTGAGGGTTCGGAATGTAACTTATCGGAAAAAACGGCGAAAATATCGGCAAATGTCGTAAAGCATAAAAAAAATACAAAAAATAACCATTTTTTTTCAAATTTTTAATATCTAAAGCAGCAACAACATCAAATAAACACATTGCTACATAAATATGAAAATACAACCAATATATAAGATGCATAAGATGTCAAATGGTGCATCATGATCACATATCGACTATAAACTGAAAATACTAAAATATGTTCTTGATGGAATGATAGAAAATCACATAAAATGATTAAAATAAATGCCTCTCAAAAGATGAATCATCATAACTCATGAGGCATCTAGATACTACATAGTACAATGATAAATAGTAGGAATCATCGATCCCCTCTACCCGTTTTATAGGCAAGGGGCACCACTCTTTCTTTGGAAGCAGTAGGGGGTCTTGTAGGTGCTTTGGATGAGTTAGGCATCAAATTGGAAGCTCCAACTACTCGAGCTATGGTGGAAGATAATGGGGCTGAGGTGGAAACCAAGGAGAGTTATCTCCTCCCATAACTGCATATCATAAAAATTATTGCCTATATTGGGATCCTATTCATCAATAGCACCCTATGCCCCCCTCCTCTAGGCTCTAGCCCTTGCCTCTACCTCGAATCTCGAAGTTGATCCTCAATGACATTAGTCAACACCCTACAATTTTGATGAAACTTCCCATGTTTAATGAGTGAAGGGTACATTTTTATTAAGGTCATGGTAAAAGATTTCAATAGCCAATGCCACCAACCTCAAGGTACATAGAGGGGTTGATCTGCTTGATTAAATGCCAATCCCATACCCTCATAATTGATAAAATCAAGTGGAATTGTTGCAATCTTGAAATCCTGAAAACTAATAAGTCTGTTGAATATTGAATGGGATCTAAAATTCTACCTTTTGCATATGAAGTCCGATGAGGTTAAAACCACTCTCAAACATCCTTGAACAATTAATGGTAATGTTAAAAATTTAAGTAAAAGGATATAAAATGAAAGTTAAGGAGAATGTCTCTTTTACTTTAAGAATTTAATATTACCATTTATTACTTTAAGAATTTAATATCTCTGGTTTTAATAACACTGCCAAAAACTTAACCCATGGATTTATTTCCCAAATTCCATGCAATTTTTTTAGCAGGGCAATATTTTCCAAAATATAGCGATATATTACCAATATATCGCGGCATATTACCAATATATCGCGGCACATTCAAAATGTCGTAAATGTCATGATTTTTAGTGGCGATATATTGCAAAGGGGGATGACTCACGGTATCTCGTGATATGGGCGATATATGTAACTATGATTATTATCACTTTATTATTGGCGGATCAGATTTTTTATTACAAATTGCAGATCAGTATGATTATCCTAGGGCGCCACAACGTCCTAGGGCGTATGAGTAGTCACTTGTACCATTCTACTATGTCTCCAGACGCTTTTGTGCAGTCAGTTTGCCCCAATTCTCATCCTAAAAGAAGTTATGTTGATTTTTATTAATTTCAGAGGATGTACCACTACAAAATGAACTAGGAAAGTCACTTAGGAAATCGATTTGGCTTGTGTTATCAAGGAAAGGGCAAGGGAATTATTCTAGATGACTTATTATGGATCTCCAGACATTTCTACATGAATTGTAGTTAGGTTAATGTTCCAGATATTTTATTTGGATCTCCTAGTGAGGACGTCCCCCATGGAGTGCCCGTCACATTCGTTATTGGATGGACTTCATTGTTATATCTTGTATTATGATGTTATATAGGGCCTAGGGTGATTTATGTCCCGAGGCAGCCCTTTTGATGTATAACGTCTTATTAAGACATCCTATGCGCCCCATTTGACTTAGTCACTATGATCCATGTATTGATCCGTGTTAAAGTGATCTCCACTGTTGATGATATTATAATCTCAACTATCGAATGATAGTTAGCTGAAAAGTGGAAAATTTCTCGATTTATTTAAGAGATGTGATCCCCCCATTGTATCCCATCGATAAATTTGGCTCTTGGCTATTGGAATAGAGAAAATATTTCCAGAGAAATCCCGTGTCTTCTTTGTCAAAAGATTGTTCTTGTGCTTGATTGCAAAATTATTTCTGGAGATGTTCCAGTTAATTTATGCATGTTCCAAGTTATATTTTGTGAGGGCCATGTTGTCTGCAGGACATTTTTCTCTTGGGCGTTTTTGTGAGAGATCTAGCTCTTTCCATCTGAAGACGCTGTCAATCAAGAGGTTTTCTAATGTGTCTTTGATCATTGGTTATGCTTCTTGATTTATCTTGCATTTGTAGTTTCTTTTTCTGTGGATCAATTCTAACATGACGTAGGTTGCTCTTGCAAGAAGAGAGGCGCACTAGCTCAATCTGGGCAAATCGATTTGGCTTGGAACTTCATCAAATTCGCTCGAGATTGCATCAAACCGGGGTAATGTGTCATTGCACTTGACATCTACAAGATTTCTAGGTATTTCTATCAGTATTTCCTTAGTTTTAATTTCAAATCCACCCGACGTATAAGCAAAACTCTAAATAAAACCTTCAAAAAATTCTCTAGGTCATTATGTTAGGATTTTTGGCGAAACCTTTCTGGGTTATTTCACTCTCCCATAGAGTTAAGTGGGTTTACCAAGACGTCATCATTAGGGAATCCATATGACCTATGGTTAAAGCACTGATCTTTAGGCACATCGCCTTCCTAGGGTTTTCAATTAATTTTCCTGCTTTATGATCTATCTTTTGGCTTGTGCTTTCAGATACTGTCAAATCCATCTACAATCCATCTTAATCAAGTATTAGCTGACCTGAATTGATCCTCAATTCATCACTCTGGGCGTACTCTTACTCTCCACGATCAATCCCCCCAGGGTAGTGACATTGATCATTTGTGCTAGCACTCATCACCTAGATCCTCATAATAATTATACAGTTACTGAACATAGACATTTTGGGCTACATTTTTAAATATCTAAACCTTTATAGTCCAAAGCATCCTTACCAGTGACTATCTTCCTTAGATCTAGGGTTTCTCTAGCTACTCACCTTACATACTCTGTTGCTGCAGTTTGATTTGGTGTGCTAGCTTTAGGTCTTTCCTTCTACGTTAGATCAAGGTATCCCCCTTTGTTAGTTGGCTTATCAATGGCATAAAGCGAAGGGTGTCCTAACCGACGTGACAACCAATCTGTATCTAGGGGTGGGATACTCGTAGTTCACAACTTTGGTTGCCTTCCCCCTATCATCCTGAATAGGATCATCTTAAAAGGGGCAACTACAAGATTTATGATAACAGAGGCCAACCAGGCAATTCCATCTTGTAGCTTATAAAAATCTTCCCATTATCATCGTTTTATAAAGTTAGCAGGAAAATTTTTAATTCTAAATGGTGGAATATATTTATGGATGATCCATGGTGTATTTGTAGTGAGTCCTAGTGGATTTTACTTTTTTGAGTTTATTAGTGTAGTCAGATATTCATTTTGGGTAAAAGAAGAATATATTTTGGGCATATTGAGTATTTACAAAGTATTTCATCTTATTAATTACAAATGATCAAAGTGACCATGACATGTCAAGTAGAACGAAGGATAAGTGAATGGCAAAGTTATGAAATGGGTATTATTAGTTTTTCTGTAGAGATGTTCTAGGCACACTTTCACATGGTTTTGGTCATCAATTGGCATTGTGACTCATGTTTCTCTTCCCCAGGCTATTCACCCTTTCTAGAGAGGGCACACTTTTGGATGATGAACCTCATGTTTATCTTATGTACCATGTGGAAAAGTGTTGAGAAGTCTCTAGGTGGCATGTTTTGCCCCCTAGGTGACTTATGTTACGTTTTATCATTGTATAACATGTATTTGGGCATTATGAGGCAACTCGCCCCCCTCTTAGTGTAGTTGATCCATGTGAGTGAGAGATTATAATCTCCATGGTTGATTATCATCATTTGATCTTTTAATCTCAAGCATTGATTAAAAGGTTGGCTAGGGATTTGGTCTCTCTCAAAACTATTTAAGAGAGGAGGCCCCTCATTGTAAAAGGACTTTGGCTCTTGCATTGAAGAAATAGAAAACATCTTTTGGCAAATACTTTGTGAATTCTTGGAGAGGTTTTTGATCTTTGAAGTTTCTGAGTCTCTTTGGCACTGAATATCTATCTTTCCATATCCTAGCAAATCTTTGGTGTTGATCTTGCTTATAGGAAGGAAAATTCATGGAGGGAGACCCTAAAGAGGAGACTTTCTATCTCTCTCTACAACTTCATTTGAAAAGGGGTTATCTTGTGTATCTTGCTTAGCATTTAATTGCTATTTCACCTTGTCATTCTTGTATGCATCTCTCTACTTGTATTTTTCATTTGGATTTACAAATTTAGTTGTGCTAATTGTATGTCCATTATGGTTTTGTAGGAGAGGCGCACTTGATATCTTTGGGAATTCTTAGAGAGTGGAGGAAAGACATTCATGTTGACAACGTTGGGCAAAGGGAACCAATTCTTGGCATCTCCTAATTCCGGGCAAGTCCAATCTCTATTTTCTATTTGTTTTCTCTACATTCCATTGTCAACAATATAATTAAAAAAATCAAAATAAAAAATTTTCTTTTTATTTTGTTTTGCAAATCGCATTTTATGTGAGACCAAATTTCTCTTCGGTGTTTACGTTTTGCTTGTTGGGCCCTTCTAATTACCCTAGGTGTCAATACAATAGCCTCATGAATTTGTTCGAATCTAAAACAAATTTATCTTGATATCACATTGAGGGTTTTTTATGGGATTTAGTACCATTTGTAATAGTAAAACAGCTTCATTCTTTCCCAATTAGTTCACATTTGTGGTTACCCTAGATGTCATTTTTTTTGAAAAGTCAAACAGATCAGATTGAGCTGCAATTATAACATCAAAACAATTTTCTCTTCCCCAACTAATTCGTTGCAAACTTCGAAAGTTTTCAATTTAGAGGTTAACCATGACGTCTAGCATTTCAAGCTTCTCTTGTGACATTTTACGCATGATTTGAAAATCAATTTGGAGGAATCTCGTCTTTCATGAATTCATTGGGCATATCAAACCTTGTCAACAACATTACTCTATTATAAATCAAATTCATTTTTTGGGAGTTATTTCGACCCTAGACTTTTCCTTGCGCTTGTAATTATTATCATAAAATAACGACTCAGATTTCTTCATATTTAATTAAGTTTATAACTCCTGTAGTCGTTTTCACTCTTGGATTCACTCTTAAGGGTTGAATGAACTGATTTGCGCCACGATTTTATCATAAAGCAACTTCTGTTCACAGTAAATCAATTCACTACAGTGAGAAACAAATTCGATTTGGCACTCAATCAAAGCATCTAGCGTTTGGGGATTGAACTGTTGACCTTAATCTGTTTCGCAATCAAGATTGGGTCAAATTTATCTATAGATTGGTTTGCCTTGGGGTTTCATATCAAATTTTAAAATTTGAGTCATTGGTATCATTTGTGAGGAGAATATCAAAACACATCATTTGGAACTAAAATCGATCTGGCCATTTGACTCCATTTGCCCAATAGAAAGCACTGATCTTTATAAAGTTAATATACCCTTAGGGTTTGAGGTAACTTCCACATGAAATGCTTATTATCTTGCTTGTTTTGATTGTATTATCATTCATAGCAAAATCTTCATATCTAGGGCGTCTAAATTCCAAATCTTTTACCCTAGTTTCTCTCCTCCTAGTTCCCTCATTTTGAGTTAGATCTTTTGAATTGGATTGTGTTCTCTAGTTGTTCGCTTAAACACTAACCCTATACTATTTCTAGGATTTGGGAATTTTCTGTCAAGGTATCTAGCTATTCCAATCATTCATCTTGTATAGGTATCTTGTAGTAAGAGTTTGGCCTTTTTAGATCGAACTTGGGTCTCCCCCATAGCCATCTTAGTTCACTACGAAGTGTCGAGAGTCTTACCCAATGTGACAACCATAACATCTTGGGGGGGTATGATCCTCGAAGGTCACATCTTTAGCAGCCATCTATCTCTATCGTCCTGGATAGGATATATTGTCTTTTGGGTTGCTACAAGATTTGTGATAACAATGCCATGGTGGTCAATTGGATAAGTCAACTTGCGGGAGGCATAAATTCTTTATACAAATTCCGTTTGAGGTGATTCTTGGATGGTTGGAAAGGTATCCGAGTGTAGAATAGCATCAAGAGGCGTGGTGCAAGAGATGAACTTTTGACCCTGTTATCACATCCACAATAACTAGAGCTACCATGTGCAACAGACCACATTTTGTCCCAGATCAAAGCCATTTCTTTACAGTGATGAGCAGTTTTGAGATGATCATCAGTGGTACATTCAACCTAGAGCCAACAACAACGGTATTTCCCCTTTGTCATGACTGACCCTGCATGACCCCATTGAGATGATTTTGGTTTAGTCATGGCTCATTCTGTTACCGACTAGGTTGCATCTAGTCGGAATTTCAACTGAGCCGACAAAGATGAACAAAGTACTTGTTCAAACTCAAAGCTGAGAGGTCCATCAGGTCTTCATGGCCTTTTTATTTTTTGTACCGCATGTTGATACCCCTTCGGGGAAATTGTAATAAATGTTACTAGCATGACAAATTTTTGTAAAGGACTTGGCTTCCTAAGACTTAAACGTCAATCCGATCATTCCAAGGTGTTTTTTTTTCCCTTGTCAATTATGCAATGTTGAATCAACAATGTATACTTTTGGAGTTTTTCACCGCTCCTCCAAAGCTGGAATGGTTGTCTTGGTGGGTAGGCCTTAGGAGGTTATTAAAGTTCACGTGTCGATGTATATGAGCATACTAGGCATCGATATAGAGTCATATGGACATGTGCTAAGTCCCCCTAGAGTTTCGTTTGATTCCGAGAAAAGTAATTTTTTCCATTTTTAAGCCATTTTTTAATGGTTTAATTAAAAAACTTGTAAATGGCATAAAAACTTGATCCAGAGGCGAAATTTTGCGTGGGGATGCTCATTTTAATGCTTAGAGCATATTCTTTACCCCATTACCCACTTTTCATACACTTCAGGTGATCAAAAAGTCACCTAAGGTCATTTTTGCTATCAAAGCATCAAAATGACACTTAAATGCTAAAGATGCGACATTTTGACAAAAAGACAAATATTCAAAAAGTAAAAAAAATGATATTTTAATGGTTGGGTGATGATTTGGAATGGTGGTCCCATGTAGGTGACCCATACTAGTGAGGAAAGCGTCACTTAAAGGAATGTTATCTTCACCTTATATCTCAAACCATGGATTACTCCCATGCTCACATCATATATCACAGTTGGATTCATAGGTTAATAAGTGGCCCACACTTATGACTTGCGAATGGGTGTTATATGATAAGGTTTCTTGCATCGCATATTATGTACCATTTTAAAACTATAGTGTGAGCTCACATCATATTCTGTACAGATTGAGGTCGCGTGAGGGAGTTTGCACATGCAGGTTGATGGGATGAGTTGGATTGGTGGGTGGAGGAGATCGCCTACCTCATGGGAGGTGGCGCCTCCTCCATGACATCACTCCACTTAAACTCCAATTAAGACGACAAATCATCTCTAGTTCACACCCACCTCATCTTCAGTTGTTTGGTGCAACCCCCCCTGCCAAGATTTCTATTTAAACAGGTCATTTGGTCATTGTATGGATTAGAAGGTGGAACCTCTGCTTGAAATCATTGCAATATTTTCCTGAGTATTGTTGATAAAAGGCTTTGGAGGCAATTTCTGTGTGGGATCTATGGATGTTTGGATGGAGTTCACTCTACATTAGTGAGGTAACTTGTATTTGTTTTCATGCTTGCATATGTTTGGGATTAACTTGCTTTTCGGAACGAAATGGTATTTTAGTAAAGATAAAAGGTAATTCTTGATAGGTTACTCTTTTATTGTAAGCTGAAGAAGACTAATTGGTATATGTATGATTTCATGTTTGGATTTACATTGTTGTTGTAGTCCTTTTTTTGGTTTACATAGGTATTTTTAATCCCCATTGCCAACGTTGAGATTCTTTTGCAGGAAGCCAAAGCTGAAGTATTGATGAGCGAATGGGCTCTACCTTTTCTTCAGTAAAATCGAAAAGAGAAGCTTTGTCCCTCTAATCTCACCAAGGAGATGTTTTTCTACCCGCTTTTTTTTGCTCTATTTTGAGTTCTTCAACTTTTGATCCACAACTTTCTTGAAAAATTCTTTTAGTTACTGTTATCACATATATAAGTAGCTGGGCTACCATATTCTAATTTTTAGATTTCGGTACACTTTTTCAGCCAGTTCCCTTACATATGAGATGCTGAGATGAGCATCTATGATGGATCATTATTTGATGATGGACTATAGTACTTTCCCATGCCATGTTTGAGTCTCGGGACACTCAGACCTGAGGAATGATGTAGCCATTTAGCCATTTACATAGCAGTTAGTATTGCCCAGAGTTGTAGCAGCAGTTTCTTAGTGGACATATGCTGGTTCAGATTGGTTATTTACATGACTCAGCAGATATTATCTTGTGTTATGGTTATCATTGCTTTTATATTCATTTTTGTGACATGTCTTAGCATCTAGTGTCATGATCTGGCGGTCATATAAATATGTGTACTTGGTTGTATTGATACTATGTATGTATGTCCCTACTTAGACCTGGAAGTTCTTGACCCATACTCATTGGTTTTACCCTCCTTAGGGAGAATAGATGTGATCATTCCCACCATAATTTGGCTTACTAGTGTTGGTCTCATTGATCACTATCTCCACCCATCCATTACCTTCCAGTTTTGTCTATAACCCGACCTACTACTTGACTTGTTGCATGGAGGACCTTTCCCCACTATAGCCTCTTTGATGGATAAGCTTCCCTGTTTACTTGTGTCTCGGCTTTGAGTTGCCTAGGTTGTGTTGGCCAAACCTGAAACAAATAGCGCTACCATCAATACAATGTATATGGAAATGAAATGAATATCTTGTGAAAAGCCCATTCATTAAAAGAAGCGTTTTTAAACATACATGAATGCAAGGCAAGACTAATGAAATTGGCTCTGAAGTATATGGAATTGAAATAAAGCTTGAAAAAATCGCCGAGAAATCGGAAAAAATCAGAAAAAGTGCGATTCTTTCCTCAGGCCGATTTTTTGCCGAGGAAAAATCGCGATTTTTAAAAAAAATTTGGAAGCGCGATTTTTTCCTAAAAAGCACGAGTCGACTGAAAAAAGCGCCTAGGCAGGCAACCCGCGGCTTAGAAAAGGGAAAACTTGGTTTTTTTTTTCTCATTTGACAAATGAGCTTGTTGGAAGTGGAGGAGAAGGGCTTGAGGAGACCACCAACACCTTTGGAGGCTTTCAAACACCATTTAGCATCTCAACCAAGGATTTTTGTGGAGCAAGTGTTGAAGGTATGTGCATTTTATCCATTGTTTTTCTATCTTTTGCCATGGACTGTTTGAAAGATTTTTTGCATATTTGTTTTACTATTTTGTTGCCTATTTCTTGTCTATTTCTTTGCTATTTATTTTTACTATTTTGCCATTGACTTCCATGCCCCAAAAAATGAAAAACAGTCCCAATGTAAATGGGGGTTTTAAAAAATTAAAATGGAAAATAGCATGCTTGTTTTTTTACTTCTTAGCCACCCTCTTCTTCTTATCTTTCATGGCTTAAAATCTAAATTTAGAGGTATGATTTTTTACACTAGAATGTTGCTATTATTTTCCAATGGAGTTTAATGTAATTTTTTTTTTTTGTGCCCTAGGGTTGCATTTGAGTTGAAGGCTTGAAGCATTCCAAATTTCCAATTGCAAAAATGCCAAAGACATTGGACCCATTTTGGCAGTATGGTGAGCCCGAGGATGGCAACAATAGGCAGAATTTGAGTTGCAAATTATGTGGGCGTCACATGACGGGAGGGGTTAACAGGTTGAAATACCACTTAGCCAAACTACCTGGCCATGATGTTAGCCTTTGTACTGCAGTGACCCCAGAAATCATGAGAGCTGCCCATGATGCCATCCATGAAAAAATGAGAAAGAAGGATGAGATCGCTGCAAACAAAGCTGAGCTTGTAGCTTTTGGCCAAGCAAGAAGTGTAGGTGCATCTATATCTACCACTATCGGTGAGGGTAGTGGGAGGGGCTCCACAGCTTCACCTCGTGGGAGGGGGCGGCACACGTCCCATTATGTTGGACCAGGCTCACAACCTTCTATCAAGTCAGTTGTAAAGAAATCAGAAAGCTAGAAGCGGATAGGGTAATGGGAAGGTGTCTTTACTGGAGTCACATACCTCTTAGCATAGTTAAAAACAATCCATTTTGGCAGCTGATGTGTGATGCCATTGCAGTAGTTGGGCCAGGTTATAAAAGTGCCACCTTTGAGGAGTTGCGGGGCCCAATCCTTCAAGCAGAAAAGATGGACATCGGTGCTAGGTTGGCAGAGTTCAAGCAGTCATGGGAGAGCACTGGCTGCACAGTCATGTCAGATGGGTGGACAGATGGTAAGGGTAGAAGCCTTATCAACTTCTTGGTACATTGTCCTAGAGGTACCATGTTTGTGAAATCAGTTGATGCATCAGCACATGTAAAAGATGCGGCACTTTTATGTGAGTTGATGGATGGGTTCATACAGGATATTGGGGTGCACAATGTTGTGCAAGTTATTTTAGATAATGCGG